>PYAF01003870.1:148373-165707 GCA_007407185.1 Glycine tomentella
CATACAACTCTATAAATCTGGGGTTTTCTCCATCGGATGTGCATGCGTCTGTAACTAAGGTTACATCGTCGTCATCTACAATATCCACACCAACCCACTGCACTGGGTTACCAGATGCACATCTAGCACTCAGTCGAGACACCGATTGACCCCGTTGTAACCGCAACTTCTTGTATATCATTTTCATCAAATGATGATAACTGCATCGTTCCGGAATACGAAACATTTTGCTTTCTCCTTCGAACACCTGACCATGCTGTCCAACATATCTTCTCCCATTATAATACACAATGGTGATTAAACCATTCCTACTATCACTCATTTTGCACAATTTTTCAAAACAACTAAACCAAGGCAAAAATATTTCTAGTAACAAACCGTCTGCGGGGGGAGGGGGGGTGTGCTTAAATAGAGGGGGGGGATGTGTATTTCGCTGGGCTTATTTGCAAAATAGGTGGCCTATTTCGCTGGTGTCAGTAGCGAAATAGGTAGCACCAATTATTTAGAGCCACGTGTCACAGCGCCTCCTATTTCGCTGTGCCCCCCAGCGAAATAGGTTGCCAGGTGTCAAACCCCTCCCTATTTCGCTACGCCCCCCAGCGAAATCCTCCCATGGCGCCACGTGTCCTGCCCGCTGCTGCCAGGGCACTGGGACATTGGTCAGAACGGCGCCACATCAGCGAACCTATTTCGCTGGACAACCCAGCGAAATAGGCCGCGTGGCATTCTGACAAATATTTTGGCCCTCGTGGCCTTTAGGTAAATAATAAAAAAAATTGTGGCGCTTTGGTCGAGGTCTCCCTAATTAGTCGGATTGAAAAAATAAATTTCACTTAACAAGTCAAGTCATTATTTTTGGTTTGGTTCAATATGATTTGCTCATGTGAGTCAGATTTATCTAATCTATATTAATAACATTTCAAATTAATTGACTACATTTCTGAAATGTGGTTATTGAATGATTTGATTGATTTTTCTTTTTCTTTGAAAAATTATAAAATATTTACCCTTATAAGTTGTAGTCAATAAAATGTTTTTAGAGTTATTTCATTTTTTTTTTATTTTGGATCAAGGATTATGAGTGTTTCTCAATCCAATCCACTTGACTAGAGACTAATCTCATTCGTGGTGCGTGAGTATTACTGGTCTAAGAAAAGTCACATAATTATTAAACATTTTTTTTTTGTCTTTTAACTTTTAATTCATTTCAAACACTAGCATTTAAGTTTTATAGCATTTAAATTTTAAATATTGGTACATTACTGAATTTTAACATCATTATAATCCTAATTAATCTTAATTCAAATGATTTTTAAGCTTAAATTTTGAATTTTAATTTTTTTCATATATATATATATATGTATCATTTTAATAAAGACAATGTATTTTAAATCAAACAATATTTTCCATAAATTTAAATTCTAATTTTTTACTATTATTTAATATGACTAAGAAATTATTGTTATTAATAAATATACATAATTCTCTTAATTTATTTTATTTATAAATTTTGTTTAAATATAAAAGTATCCGTATTAAAAAGAAATTTAGTTACCTTGAAATTGCAAGATGAGAGACCTCAAACCAGCATGCTAACAATGATCTTCGATTCGTCTATAGTAAGTCTAACTATAATCAATCGATTTCAAGAAAATTAACGATGAAAATAAGAAATAACTCTAAAAACATTATTCTTAAAATAAGTTGATCCTTTTTTTTTTAAAGAAATTAACAAACGATGATACATATATATCTTAAAGTGAGTCCATATTTTTTATAACTAAAAAAATGATTTCTTATTTATTTATAAAAGATGGGAAGAAGTATTACAATAGTAAATTGTGAAACAATCAAATTTTTAGATCTATATGAGAGAAAAGTGTAAACCTCCTTTTCGTGGGATTCAAACTCCATTCCTCAAGTTAATTGGTCATAATGCTTGTCGTTGCACTATTGGCGGTTAACAAGTTATTTAGGGCACACATACACTGTTTGACATTTACTTCTAAATTATAAATTAATTTGAAGGATAAAACTCTCACTTTTTTTTATTCTTTTAATTAAAAAATTTAGTTTCTCAATCATTTTACAAATTAAATCTCTCTTTTTTTTAATTATTTATATCTGTATACTTTGTCTTCTTAAGTATTGTTTATAGAGTAAATATTTATTTTAGTGTGAAGCAGTAATATATTAGTCTTTTTGAAAGATAAAATATTTAAATTTTATTTTTAAATGTGTAAAATATGCACCAACTTAATATGTCAATAACTTTTTATCTCTAATTTCGTACATATGTGACACTTTTGGACTAAAATTTCATGAAAAAAAAGTGTCACTTGTATTGCTTACTCACTTGACTAAAATGTTATAAGTAAGATTGGATTTTTAATTACTACTTGGGTAACACACAAATTAACTAGTCTTACATGTTACCTTTTTTCACCAATGGCCAAGTCCTCTGTTGTTTCATGTTCCCGCCTTCTCTGAGCAAGAGAGACAAACTCCGAGGACATGATAGCCATTGTGAAGGAGCTTTTTCGTCTTGATATTTGAAGACAAAAGAACCTGTTTCCTTTTATGCACTTCTTTAGAAGGTAAAGCTTGAAATGAACTTCGGTGCATTATTTTTTGAGTTGAAAATTCGGTTGGTTGTAAGTGGCTCTATATTATTTTGGTACATAATCTTGGTTTTGCCAAATACATCTTTGGGGGTCAAAATGATGCATGTTGTGGATTTTGGAAACTAAGATAGGGTTTAGGGTTTGTATTGATATCTTTCTGTTTTATTGTGGGTGCACTCTGATTTTTGGTAAATAAATGTGTGTGTGCTGATTGATGCGAGTTTAGGGTTTGCAACGAGGGTGCTGTTATTGTTTAAATTCGTGTTTTTATGTTTTGGTAAATATATGTGCTTGTTTTCGTGTTTTAAAATTTGTCATGGTGTGTGTGTTGATGCTTAAAAGCAACATAAACCTTGTATGTGAAGAAATTTGCAGTATCATTGTTTTGATGTGTCATAGAATGTTTGATCACATCAATTTTACTGTACACCACAAGGGTAGATTTATACGAGATGATCATGGCACATTGGAGTATGTGAATGGTGAGTACTATGTTTGGGAAGGCTTTGATAAATATATGATGATAGTGTGGACTATTTACGACATGTATCAATCTTATGGATTTTATAAGAGGTTTAATGTTGTGTATTTTTTTTTTTTGGTTCTAGAAAGTGGTTTGGAGGGTGGTTTGCTTTGAATGGAGAATGGCAAGGATGTGTTGAACATGTGCAACATAGCTATTATTAATCCTGACAAAGATGCATGTCCATGTGTACTTTGAACATGTGGTGGATGATATGCCGATTGCCGAAGATACTTCCTGATGTTGAGCCGGATGATGCTATGACGGATAAAGTTGATGAACCTGTTATTGAGATTTTAAATTAATGAGGAGCAGGATGAAGGTATTGGTGGTGAGCTTGAGAAAGACATAAAAATGATTGCAAACAAAACTTGTGGTGAAGTTCATGAGCCTGTTATTGAAGAAGTGTCACATATTGGACAGGATTATACCAGTTATTTTATGGGAAATTTGGAAAGCTAGGAATGCTAACATTTTCTAGCAGGTGACATGTGATCTTCATCATATTGTGGGGAAAATATTGGTCATGCATGAAGCTATTACCATGGCTTTTGATGCCCATAATGGTGCTAGTAATGCAAATTTATCCTCCTCGAAGTGGGTTTCTTGTATCCTTTCTATAGGTTTTGGTGGGCTCCTGAGGGATGCAATGGGAACATGGATTTATGGGTTTTTTGTTAGCAATTCTTAATGGGCTTAAGATTGCTTAATTGGGAGAGGAATCTTGATAATGTTCTTTGTGTATTAGATTCTATGCATGCTCTCTCTATTATTAAGAGATAAAGGATTTCTTGAAGGGCGAATGGAGGATTCAGTTGGTTCATACTTTGAGAGAAGGCAATAGGTGTGCTGGCCTTATGGCCAACGGATGCCAGTTTGACTCAGATTTTTACTCCCCTTGTGGAGCTTGGTCGAGTTGCTTAAGGAGGATGCCAATGACATTACTATCCTCATTGTAATTTCTTTGAGTTTTTGTTTTCTTCTACTTACAATACCAAAAATAAAAATAAAAATGGAATCAATAACGTAGATAATTTATTAATTATAATAAAGTTATAAATACATACTAAGTAATTTAATTTTATCCTTTTTTTATTATTACTTTAACATTTTATTGGGTTTCAAAAATAAATTATTAAACTGCTACACAGATGTACATATAAAAATAAAAGGACGTCATGTATAAAATAAACTATTAATTAAATCTAAAAAAATGTATTCAGTCACACACTATATAGTAATTTCAGTTCTTATTTTATTTTTTAAAAGAAGATAACTTCTATATGTACTTTCTTTATCATTTAATGACATATTTCTTTTAAACATTTATATATTAAATTAAATCAAAACTTTCTTCTTTAATAAGTTATTCAATCACAAGAATTTTAATTAGTTTCATTAATATTTAAAAACCAATACAGTTTTTTCAGTTAATAATAGCCATAAATAGTGGGATATACATAAAGTACCATTTAATATTCAATATAAACTAAATTATTAATTTATAAAATGTTTTTGAATAAAATTTTTAAATACTTTTATTATTATATTTAGGTGTATTCATGAATATACGTGTAATATAAATTATACTTACCACTTATAGATTTGATAGTAATTAATATTTAATCCTTCATAAAATTTATACGTTATCTTACAAATATTAGAAAATATCACATACATATGATTTCTTGTAATGTTGAACACTTATTATATTTTAATTTTATTTAAACTTAACATTATTCGTGAAACTAAAAAGGGGCTTGATAGTTCTACATTATTATTCTTTCACACACTAGCTTTAATAGAATCGGTACGGTTTAGATAAGAGAGAAAGTCATCCAAAACAGAATCCTTTTGTCATTCCTCATCTTGGGTTGTACAGGAACATTTCCTGTCACTGAAACAAGACATATACTGTACTTTTCTGTTATTGATGTATGCTATTGTTAATATATACGGTAGGTTCATCCTCTAATTAAGATAAATTTTAATTAAGACAAATCTCTTCTTATATTCAGTTGTCTCTTCCAAGTTGTTTACCAAGCAATACTCATTTGATTAATAATATATATAATAAGTGGAGCCAAGAATGTTTCTGTAATTCTGTTACATGTGTACTCAAATAAGTTTCCGTAATGGGGGTGACCATGCTCAGGACATAACACTAAAAGAAAATTCTCCTTTTTATCTAAGTTCCTTGAATCCTCGTTATGGGGTCTTATATATCTGAAATGATGTCTCTGTGTCTCACTATTGCAATATAGTATATTATTACCCAAAAAAGAAAAGAAAAAAGAGAGAGAGGGAGAAGTGAAGGGGATTAATAAAGTTATCTAAACTTATCTAAATGCAAGTTTTATATGTAGTGGCTTACATGGATTAGTGATTATTCGAATAATATTGATTCTACTCAAATTGATAAAGGTTGCCACAGGTAGGGATGGCAAAGTGGGCCAGCCCACCCCAAATAGGTCGGGCTGGCCCACCCCACATAAAAAATGGGTCGGGCCGGGCTGGCCCACTTTTAAAAAGTGGGCTGAAAATCCTGGCCCACCCCACTTTACAGTGGGTTAGTGAGTCAGTGGGCCAACCCACTAGCCCACTCAAAAATTAAAAAAATAATAAAAAAAGAGTTCAAGCTTGTAAATTTTTATTTTTATTGGCATCATGTAATTCTAAGATTTTCACACTTGTGGTATGTTCCAACCAAGGCAACATACAAGCAAGCTAGATTTGGTGTTAATATAATAAATCATATCCAATCCACATATGCATAATCTCTACAAGGATGATATTTCAAAATTGTGTTGGACATACCTGTTTTAATAGAATTTCTTCTGATCTCTCTCTCCAGGACATCAACAGGACATCAACAGTTCAACACAAAGCCTGTCCTTATTAGATTCCTTACACTGCATTGATTTCTCTTTCTCATGAGTCATGAATAACCTACAAATACAATCATCAATTTGTGTTGACAATGCTTTTAATATAAAATACATGCATAAATAGAAGCAATGCAAACAGGGAATAAAAAAAGAGGAAAAAATGATACCTTGAACGGGGTCATTGCTGATTAAACAAAACTAGAGTCTGAAACATATATGCAATTAAATAACATACATAAATGGCAGAACAATTACTGATAGTCTGAAACATACATTAAAATTAAGTTATCAAAGCAATATCCATACATTAAATTTAAAGTTTGCTAAAAACAAGTTAGAAACATTAGTACATTACAACTTCCAAAATGCAAAATAATTAAATTGAAGTAGTTGCATTTAAGCATCTTCAATAATTACAGAATTTGATCCCTTGGAAACACTTGGATCCATATTTAAAGCACAAAAGTCATCCTCGTCATCTTCAGCTACAAGTTATAATCCAAAAAAAAAAAATTAGTTAATAATAATGATGATTTAAAAGAAAATTAATTGGAAACTTAAATTGTAAAATAATGAAATTAAAGAAACTACCATCATTAGCAAAACCATGCAGCCAACTACGAGTACAAATCAAAGCTTCGACATTTTCTGACAAGAGACGATTTCTATACTTGTTAATGATATGTGATCCAATGCTAAAAGCAGATTCAGAAGCCACTGTAGTAATAGGAATACTCAATACGTCACGAGCCATTATGGATAATTCTGGAAAGCGATTATGATTATCCCTCCACCATTGCAAAACATCCAACTCTTCATAGTACACAAAATCCAAGTTTGGCTCATCCAGATAAACATAAAGTTGAAACTTTCCTACTTTAGAAGCAAGTTGACTACTATGCATTTTTAATTCCTATTACATTTGACAAGTTGAACACAAAACAAATAAAATAAAATCAATCAAGTATTACAAGGAAAAAAAGTGAACACTTACATAATATGATAATAACAATAAGATTAATTGATAAGCATGTACTTACACCAAACATTCTTTGATTTATTCCCTTGAGTTCCTTTGACATGGATGAGGAACTATTTAGGGGCCTTGGTCCAAGATTGTGAATAGAGGCAACATCATTAATATTTCTTGGATTTGAATACCTCTCAAAGAGCATGTATAACTTTCTCCTCACATGTTGAATCTTTTGTTCACAAGTGGATTCATCAATTGTTGAGTAACAATAACTTAGTGAAGTAAACTTAATACGTGGGTCAAGAACTGCTCCAAACGCAAGAATAGTGCTATATTGATCCTAGTATTTGTTAAACTTCATCATCATCCTTTCCCCCATACTCCTGATAACTTCATATTCACTTTGTAAACTCTCAATAAGTACACGTTGAATTTTCCAAACTTGCAAGAAATATAGGTTGGAAGTAGGATAGGAAGTGTCCGAAATCAAATTAGTAGTATCATAAAATAGTAACAAGAACTCACAAATTACTTCACCTCTTTTCTACTCATCTACTGAAGGACACCACTTGTAATTAGGATCTTTTGATTGAAAATTTGCAAATGCCCGTTGATATTTGAGAGCACTACAAAGCATCATATAAGTGGAATTCCATCTAGTGGAAACATCTAGACACAATTGCTTCCCACTACCATCAGACTGAAGACCAAGCTGCTGAATACATTCTTTAAACTTTCTCATCCTACCCTCTGATCCTTTCACATACTTGACACTCTCTCTAATTTTATGTAAGGCATCACTAGCAACTTTTAATCCTTCTTGAACAATAAGATTCAAAATATGTGCAGAACAACGAACATGAAAAAACTCTCCATCACATAATAACCAACCACTTGTTCCAAGATCATTTTTCAAAATGTCTTGCATGTTATCATTGGCAGATGCATTATCTAAAGTGAGAGAAAAAAATCTTTTGCTCTATTTTCCAATCCTTCAAAAATTGAAAATCTTTGAAGCCAAGTCAAATCCAGTGTGAGGAGGAGGCATATGACAAAAATTAAGAATTTTACTATTTAACTTCCAATTAGCATCAACAAAATGAGCAGTTAAACATATGTAACCCTCACTAGTACAATAGGTCCATAAATCAGAAGTTAAACATATTCTATTTGGAATACTAGCCATAACCTTTTTTAGCTTCTCCTTCTCTTTCTTGTAAATGGTTAGGACATCAGATTTTAAAGTATTCCGAGAAATAGGGTGTGCATCAGGATTCAAATACTTAATCCAACTTCTAATCTTTTTATACTCAACAAAGTTAAATGGCAAGTCATGTTCAATGATTGCAGCAGCACACATCTCACGTGACACCATTTGATCTAACTTTGGAGATTTCAATTTTCCTTGTAAATCTACCATCATTTGACCAACATCTTCAAATTTAATTCCCTTACACTTTGAGATATGACGATTTAAGTGAGATGTCCCATATGCATTACCCCCAATTTTATACTTTGTTTTACAGGCCTTACACTCAGCTCTTTCTATCCCATCATCACCCACTCCTATCTTAGTGAAAAACTTCCAACAATCTGAACTTGTTGCTTTCTTTTTCTTCTTAATTGGTTCATCAGCTTGAGATGATTCAATAGGTACTTCAGAAGTTTCAACATGTTCATGCTCATTCACAGTCTCAGACTCCATATTAAAACTTCAGACAGCTATCCTAAATCAAACATTAAATGGAAAATAGAAAATCAAACTCAACACCAGGAATAACATACATTATTTTCAGCTAACACTTGCACTTTTGAAACTATCATAAATCAAACATTAATAAAATGGGACAACTTTAATAAAATGATTATACTAAAGTAGTTACAATAATCAAGAACTACTTAATTTCTCAAAAAAGCAGTTAATATTCTAACTCTCAAATTAATTTTCTATAGGCCTTGGAAAATGTGGCACACAAATAAATTCAACCCAACAAACTCATTATTATCAATAACAATAATAAAAAATAAAAAAACAAACCGAGAGAAACCGCTACATAGCTTTTTGGTAAAAGGTCACATTAATATCCAGCACATAATTTAGTTTCCAAACCGTATCACATAACGTAAATAATCTTCACAAAGTTTTAGAATCATAGAATATGTAACAATATTAATAATAATGAATAATTATGTAATGTTAATTACCTCCTAGCTACCTTACGTTTTTTTTCCTTTCTCTAGGTGTATCTTTTGTGCAAAATGAGAAAACATATGACAATTCTGTATTATCAACATTTTCATTTAGAGAACAACTAAAAGCATACACAACTTCAAAAAAAAAATACTGATGCAAAACATATTTGCCATATCTTAATATGACAATTTAAAAAAGATCTTAACAGAATCACAGTCACAGCTCATCAAATTGTCTCATTAATCAATCATTCCTCTCATTCTACCACATTGAACAAATTCAGTTATAATATTATCCCAACCACCAAAAAGACTCATACAATATTACACAGAACTTATCTAAACAGAAAGAACTCACCCCAGGTCATATCCATTAACTAACCCATCTAAAAAACTAAGCACACTCCACAGATTCATGTGCATTCATCACACAAGTTCATTCGCCAAACGAAATCACTAGAAAACTCATCAATCGGCACTCAGATTTAGCAACAAACTTCAACCCAACACACAGAAATCCCATAAGCAACAAACTTCAACTTCAGCAACAAATTTCAGCTTTCATTATAAAGAACTTTTGTACTTTGGCAAGCACTATGAAACATCAAAACTCAAAAGAAGAGCATACTTAAAACCGTGAGAAAGCAGGGGAGATGGTGAGAACTGAGAAAATACTTGAGAGCTGAGACGTCCACTGCAGGAGCAATGCGGAAGCCAGAAGCTGACGATGGCCGTGCCGGAAGCTCGCGATGGCCGTGCCAGAAGCAACTCGTCTCTCTAGTCTTCTTCAAACTCAGCTTCCCTCTCTCGAGTCTCGACTATCTCGGTTTCGTTTCCGGTTTCCCCACAGCACAGCTGCGTAGTGAGGACGTGAGGTGAAGCACTAAAGTCGTGCGTGGCCCGTGAAGGTGACTGGGTCTGGGTGAGGGTGAGGACTGAGGAGTACGTGACCGTGAGGTATTGAGGCTGGAACCCTAACTCCCTAAGTGGCTAAATCCCAATTCCCAAACTATTATCTTTCTATTTTTTTTTGTTTTAAGCAAAGCAAAAATGAGTGGACTGGAGTGTGTGGACTGGACTGGCAGTGTGGCCTGGCCGTGTGGGAGTGTTTTTTTTTGTGGGTCATGGCCCAGTGGGCCAGCCCGGCCCGGGCCCACTTCTGGCCCACATTTTGGTGGGCTGGGCTGGGCTGGCTTGGCCCGTTTTTTAATGTGGGCTTCAATATTGAACCCAACCCACATTTTTTTGTGGGTTATGCGGGCCGGCCTGCCGGGCCTAGCCCGTTTTGCTAAGGCTAGCCACAGGTTACTTTTAAAATTCTTAATGAATGAATCAATTCTTGCCGAATGTCTTTCCTTTGCGGCCAAAGTGGACTTTTTGAGTCCAGCCCAACGCCCTACACATGACCGGTCTTTGGAGTCAAAATCTGATCTTCTGACCCGATCTCATGCTACTATTATTTAATTGAATTTAGCTAAAATACTTGTTTATTTAAAAGTTTCTATATAATATTTTTTTATAATAAAAGATATAAAAATCATGCCAATTACACAACTTTTTTAAATAAGTATTTCAAAAAAATATTGTACAGTATTTTATAAAATGTGATATCTAGCATCCATAAAAAAAATATCTGTAATTAATAAAAGCAATGTGATATCAACTTGTTAGTACCACACGGATGAAAATCACCAGTCTCACTTTCCTATTTTGTCCCTTTCAATCAAAAAGTACACATCAACATGAGTCAGGTTCCGTTAGGTTACTTCTTTCGTTGTTTAGGTCTTTCGTCTTTGGTTTAGAGTGATCTTTTTCATCTTCCACTTCAACGGTGGTGAACCGGAACGCAACTTGACTGTTTTCCAGTTTCGATGGAATATTATGAGGCCGGATTGGAATTCGCCGCACCAATTCTCCATTTACCGCACCGCCATGGGAAGCAACTGGAAAATGTCCGACACTGTGAAGTGTCATGATGACAAAACTTGTTGTTGTGTGCCATAATAGCACCACACCCTTCTTCCTAGAGCACTCGAGACGCACAAAGAAAGCTTTGGCAAACGGAAAGGAGCAAGTCCAAAGAAGATCTAGCGAAGGTAATGCTTCTTCTACGAGCCGTCGCCAAAGAGGCACTGGTTTCACTGTTCAAAATGCGTTCGTGGCGCCAATTCTGGATCATATGGAGCAAGCGATGTTTGGAGCGAGGATTTGAAAGATAAAGAGTTTTTTATTTTTTGTATGAATATGACCATCATAAGTGGAGAGTCAAATGGTGATAGCAGTGGTGCTATCGTGGTGCGCGAAGAGTGATTCAGCAAGAAGCTGACTGGAATTTACGGTGACTGTATATTATTGATCGCCAGATTGACCAGTTTTCCGACCGACGACGAATTCTGATGGCCCCCTTATGCTTGGGAAGTTGTTTTTGTAAAAGAACGTAAATTAACAAAAGAAAGTGACGACGTTAAGGATCGTTAAACTCTATGGCTTCTTATGTGTGCTTTTTAATTCGGGACATGTTAATTGGAAGGTACAGGGAGTGAGACAGGTGATTTCCATCCAGTACCATGCATATATATCATTAGCATGGATCTAGAAACTAAGAAAGGAAAGATAAAAAATTAAACAAATTTTAACATCCTTTCATATATTAGTCATTTTGTAGTTTCTAGTTGGTGGAACACATGGTATGTTTAGGTTGGAAGTCGATCCTCAAGTCTTGTAGAAGTCATGACAGTCACCATAGGGTTTCATGTAGCAATGAAATTCATATTATTGGTTTAAGTGTCATTTTTTACCATTGCCTTTAGAGTCGAAAATGTTGGCTTTACCTCTACCAATGCACTTGCTTCTCATTAACTACTAAATAGACTATTAACTTCTTTCTTGGTTCAAGTCAGACTAATGTTAGTGGATTAGCCGGCCAATATCATCTTTAGATCTTGAAAATCTACTTCACATTACTCACTCCTATGAAAAGTGTTACCCTTTCTCAAAAATTGGTATATAGGCTAAGACTTATGGGTTGCCTTGGCTATAAATTGAGTTAAAGCAAAAATTTGGCCAATCACTTGGTAAACTTTCTTCTTGGACTCTTAATATCCAATATTGCTTTGCACTTATTTGGATTTGCATCCATCCCTCTAAGCATATAATCCAAAAAAATGTCCTAAAGGAACTCTAAACATGCATTTGAGTGGATTCAAATGCATATTGAATTGCCTCAATCGGTTGAAGACCTTTTCCAAATCTTTGATGTGACCTCTCTGAAGTGATGTTTTTATGATGACATCATCAACATATACTTCTATAACTCCCCCATCATTTCACCAAAGACCTTTGTGGTCATCCATTGGTATGTCACCTCCACATTCTTGAGCCTAAAGGGAATCTTCTTATAGTAGTACACTTCCTTGTCTATCATAAAGGTCATTTTGACCTCATCCTTAGCAAAGAGAGAGATTGGGCTATAACCATAATATGCATCCATGACAGCTAATAACTTGTAGCCATATGGGTATTCTAGATAGATTATCTTCTGACTTTACCTTATCTTTTTGAGCCTTCCTTGCAGGTCACTCCTTCAAATTTGATCAATGTGCAGAGAGATCTAGAGCTAGTCATTTATGGTCATTAGATGTTGAATTCAACGTTCAAATTGTTGCATGAGATGTCCAAGTCCTTGCAGCTAGCCTTTGTGCACATCTTCATCCTTCATCTTCTGCAATTCCTTTTCTTGAGTTGTCTTCATTATCTATACTCTTCTCCATTGTCAAGACATCTTGCACATTTCAATTTTGAAATGTATCTATTGAGTGCCATAGTTGTTGGTCTTAGTGGTTACTCATGGCTTTCAAATTCAAACCATGGGAAGTCTTCTAAAGATTGGGTTTGCAACACATCTTTTGTAGATGTTGTTGTAACTGCAGTGCAATGTGCTTCAATATTTATTCTACTAGTTGCTTGTTCTTTGATTAGGACTCATTGTCTTCTTTGAGTTTTGTTAGTTGAAAATCTTCACAAGGAACTCGCAACTTCAGGATCAATGTTTGAACACCGATGCATGTCTTCAATTGATGTGTGCTTCTATATGGTGAAACATGTCTATAGCTTCATGAACCATTTCAACAATGCAAATTCTAATGACTCCTTAGTCATGTGTAGCTTCTAATATCTATTCCTTGACCAATCCTATCCCAAGCATCATGCCTGTGATCACACAACTTATGATATCTACATTTTGACCCAAAAAACATGATTTCCTTTCCAGCTTATGAATACTCTTCTTTCGATAGTCCTACTTCCGAATGCAAAATCTATGTGTTGAAAAACACCCATTGTAGGCCTATGCTTCACACCTTCTTTATGCTTATGAATTTTTCCTATATATCTTATTTAAGAACACTAAAAACAACGATTAGTATCTAAGTTCATAATACTTGAAATTTTCTTCTTGAGGGACTTTGTCTAAAAAACATGCCTTTCCTTGGATAATAGATTTAAAATGCTTAGGTTGATAACTACGAGAGCTTAGTATTAGGAACAATGTAGTGAGATTTAATTTAAAAATCATTAGTGAACATGGAAGGCATATGTTAATGAAATGTAATTAAATACAATATTATATGTGTAATCTTAAGAAAATATGCCATAAGACTTGAAAAACATACATCACCTATTGGACGAATGAAAGATGAGAAGATAAAATTAGCGATGGTGAGGGCTACTTGGATAGGATCTTCATGAAGTGTTGTTGACCTACTAAGTAATTCTTTTCCCCATTGAGATGAGATTACTGAATATTTATGCATTGGCCCATTGTGTGTGGTTGCGTTTGTGAGTACGCACACAAGTTAGAAGTCATGTGATAATGTTCTCAACCTATTGCAAGAAGGAAAAGTGGGTCAGATTCTAGCGCCTTAAGGATAAGAGGAAGAGTTAATTCGATAGATCAGATTTCAACATCTCTCAATGATTAGAGGTGGTGACATGTTGTGGTATATATTCAAACCAGACATATAAGGCGTAGAAAGTTTTATACTGGTTCATCTCTACCATTGTGACTACGTCTAGTTCTTGAAAATCCATCAAGTTCCACTAACTTTAACATAGTTACAAGTATTCTTCACGACCACTTTTTCCTTTTACAAAGCTAAACTTATCCCCAAGCTTAAAATACATATAGTATTCTTTGTTCTACCAAACTACTATTGGCTCTCAACAAATTAGAAGATTGTTGGTGTGGATTTGGTCACTGACTAGTTTTGAATGTCTCAAAGACGATTATACAAATGAAACACTTAGTCTTTTCTCTCAGAATATACAAGTATTTTGAGAGTTTTACAACTTTTGAATTCATAGGAAAAAGCTTGAAGAAGAAGGAACAACAAATTTGAATTCTCAGCTCATTGATTCATAACTTGAACTCTTGAAAGCTTCTCATATTTATGGGCCATCATCAGTTGTTGTCTTTAAACAACTACGTTTTCTTCGTTGAAGGCTTGTGCATGAAGAACTATTTGTTAGATCATTTAATGCTCACATTAGATGCAGGTCCTCTCCATGTTGAAACACCACTTTCCTTAGCTTTTTTGAAGCACACTTTAATAGAAGTCAATGTGTTTTTGCTCAGAGTAGGCCTGTCACAATAGGTGTAGCAAACACGTATTTTAAGATGTTGAAATTTTAAAACGTTGATTGTTCTCTTACTTCTTTGGACTTGACAGATCCTAGGAAAAATGTTTCTGAGCCATTTCCTTCAAAACAAATCTCAGACACAAAGTATTAAATAAAGTCTTGAATGCTTTATTAGAACTTAACATCTGTTTGTCTCTGTTTCATCTATCAAATGCAGATACAATGCATTCATCTAATTGCATATAAGACACAGGTTTTAAACTTCGTAATTATTTGCATCTAATCAAAAGTATTGAGGGTACTAATTCATCTTATCACTCAACAATATGCTTGCTGGAGTGTCTAAGCATATGCACTTCATAACTTATATTATACTTGTCAGATTGTTATGTAATTCGTGAATGAATGATGCATTTATAAGACTATGTGTGAAGATATATCCTATGAATGCTTAACTTATATAATCACTTTCCTTTCTTTGGTTGTCTTTGGAAGGGTGTATATATATTTATATATATGCATGCTTTGTTTTCTTTTTCATAAACTTATACTTGCCTTGTTTGTACATGTGGATTCGTGCCTATGTTGATCATGAACCCTGCATTCATGGTAACAAATGCCAAAATGACCCAAAGTGTTGAGATTACACTTGATGATCTAGAACCATGTTCATGTGAGCCTCCACAATTTTGATTTTTGAGAGATAGTTGTGGGATAAAGAGGAGATTGGAGGATTGATTGTGAGCTTTAATGTTTCTACTATAGAGTAGAGCTCACCATTTCCTACGCTTTTGTCGACATAACTGTGTTTTTCGTTACCTTATTCACGTTAGTGAAACTTTGTTGCCATTAGGATATGTGTTGGGATCCTTCCCCTACTACCCTATCCCCTTGGAAAATCTAGAGACAATGCCCGACTATGTGTTGATACCGATGTGGTGACTTGTCTCCTACAACTTATACATAGGTTTTTTGCGCCATTTTTAGGGACTTTTGTGGACTCTTAAATTTGTAGTGAATTTCTCCAATTCCTTTGTGGTCACTTGTTCTAAAGCATTCACCAATGTAAATCTTTTGAATTTTTAGTAATAATAGTGAGAGATAGCTAGGGTTTGGAGATTTTTCAATGGATATTTAATTTGGAGCTTTAATGGAGAGCTTCCATAGCTTCTTCTTTGCTTCTTTCTCTTGCTAAGTTTTTTTTTATTCATTTTATTTTTGTAACACTTGAATTATTATTATATGAATCTAGTTTATTTAATTGAGATTTAATTTCATGCATTATTCTTTAATTTTCTTTTTCAATGTTTAATGCCTTTGGTAATTAGGTTGAAACCAACAAATTGAAGCCAACTCAGGGTTAAATTGAGAGAGACGCTTTGAGTTAGAAATCTTAAAAATGGAGACATGAATTTTATAGGCTCAAGAAATAGAGATATGCGTGGGTTGTGTGTGCTCTTAGAAAATCCAAAGCATAATGCATTAGTCTGCATAAGGGATTAGGATATTTACTTTGACAACTAGGACAAGCTGCCAACATATTGGGATGACATGTTAAGGAGAATTCGAGTATTAAACTAATTAAGGTTTGTGATTCCGATTGTGAAGGAAGTGTAAACCACTTAGCTACACTTCCTTCACAATAATCCACTGCACATCACTTTCACAATCACAACCTAAATCACAACTTACCTATCAAAATGGAGGGATATATTTGCTCTCTTCGTAAAGGGTGGGGAGTGAATGCATGGAATTGGTTTATTAATGATGTTGTAAAATAAATAGGGAATGAGAAGTCTATTCTTTTTGTGGTAATGCTCCTCTGAGGGATTTATTTGACAATGTTTTTGAAATTGGAAAATGAATTGCTGATGTGGGCAGATAGGTGGAAGATTCTTGGGACTAGATGTTTATTTGACGGCGAGATTTCTTTGTTTGGGAACTGGATCTTTTAGTTGGATTTCAAAATTTAATTAATTCAGCACATGTGTTGTTTGGTGTGTGGAGGATAAATGAGTCTAGAAATTTGACAACTTAAACTCTTACATGGTGAAATCAGCTTACTCATTTCTGAATGCCAAAATGTCCTGTGTTTTGCAGATTTTAGTATTTGAGGCCAAGGTTTTTGGAGTTTTGTGGAAGACTTTGGCTCCATCAAAGAAGTGTACTTAATTTGGAAAGTGATCTGAATTGTGCTATGTGTGGACAACTTGAGGAATCTTCACTAAACCTGGTTAACCATTGTTCTTTTTCTTCAAAGTTTGTGTTATTTAGTGTTTTGTTGAATGGGTGCTGTTATTGTTGAATGTAAAATAAACTTGATTTGTAATAATTATTTGGGCTTAAGAAAATTCTTAGAATCATATGCCCAATTAGCCTATTTTCTAGAGTGTGAAGCCCATTTGGCCCATGTTCTAGAAATGTGTTCTAGAAATATCTTTAAAAGTAGAATGATATGGATAAGTATGGAAGTGTGTAGAAGATAGATATTTAGGT
>PYAF01003870.1:165807-219205 GCA_007407185.1 Glycine tomentella
CATGTTCTAGAAATGTGTTCTAGAAATATCTTTAAAAGTAGAATGATATGGATAAGTATGGAAGTGTGTAGAAGATAGATATTTAGGTGGAATTGTGTAGAAGTTAAATTATAGCCATTGGATCAAAGTTGTGTTGGAGAAATCTTAGCCATTGGATGAGAAGTTGGCCAAGTATAAATAGGTGTAAGATTTGCTCATTAGTATCAAGTCATAATCAAGTTCAAGTAATAAAATCTCTCTTCTCCAAAATCTTTCTACTCTTCCAGAAATCCTTTAGCCTAAAAGCCTCCCTCCAAATATTAATAGCAATCCTCTTCCTCTTCCAACAGTTATGGCTCTCCTACAGACCTTATTTCCCAACTAATCTATTTGTTACCTCCGTTTGAAGAATAAGGGCATAAATATCTGTCACAAATGGATGCTTTCCCATCTAATCATACTTACCTACAACCACACATTATATATAAAACAAAAATTTCGTGAACATTTTAAGCATGACAATATTCCTATCAGATTACACTTAATTAAAGAATTACATACTCATGAAAAGCAGTTTTTTTTACTAAACCTTAAGTCTTTATTTTCATTTCCTGCAATGAAAAAGAAATATATACATTTTTGGAAATTATATGATGATGATACAACTTATTTATAAAAGTAAAAATTTATTTATATATAAAAGAATGAAAATTCTTAATGATAATGTAGAACCGGATAATTTTTACAGCCGCAACAGACAAAATTCGCTGAACGTTTAACATTCATCCACCTCTATTTAATATTCTTTTATGAGTTTGAGGTCATGACAATCAACGACAACAGCAGTTTCAAAGACATATAATCAAGACGAATATGTCTCATTATCGTACAAAATTAAGCGCCCATCCAATCATGGGGGAACTTTGGCCTACATATATGTGACCTATAATTCTTTGCTTGCCAAGGGTAGATCTGTTTATAAACCTCAAGTCAATGTACTTATGTTTCTCTATAAATGATGGGTATATTAGGGCAAGTGAAGTATTTCATGAAAAACTTTGGGTAGAGAGAGAAATATCTTGTACTTGATTTGTTTACCAAATTAAAATCTAACAACCCCATGTGTTAGATTCTTACCCTATAACTAGGATAAATCTTTACAAGTACTTATGGATGCACAGCTTTGAAAGTGTACAAA
Source organism: Glycine tomentella (assembly GCA_007407185.1). Classification (NCBI taxonomy): domain Eukaryota; kingdom Viridiplantae; phylum Streptophyta; class Magnoliopsida; order Fabales; family Fabaceae; genus Glycine; species Glycine tomentella. Next base: position 166,985 of record PYAF01003870.1, read on the forward strand.
GGAATAGTGTGCACATGAGGCCCTCTACAATTTGCTTTTCCAGATATCGCTTCAGCTTTTCGTTCTATATGTAGCTTAAATTCCTCTTCTCGTTGGCTATAAGTTGCTGAAAAATTAAAATTCGTACTTTATTCTATTTGCATAAATTTATAATCTACTTTATAGCTTTAACCTTTGACATATAATATCATTGTATAATAATTATATATTGTGTTTCTCTTCGTTCTAATCCCAGTCTAGAACATTGATTGGATCGATATTGATCAATTGACAGTACAGTTAGAAAATCACTCAATCAAGGACGTCTGAAAGTTAAAAAACAATAGTATTTCCAATTTATTCGTGAAAGTAGTTTGATTTGTTATAAAAATTAATTACTTAATTAACTGCATGAAAGAATATAAGATTTTTTTCCAATTAGAATTCTTCCAATAAAAAACTTCTGTCGAATAATACGTACATAATAAACGAGTGTATTTTTTACGTATATTGTAGCTAGACAATTTTTAATGCATATAAAAAATCAAATACATAATAATAGTTAATTCAAAGAAATGAAAATAATTTATTGTATTGACAATAACGTTATTTAAAATGCCAATCCTTGACTTCCAAAAGATTTACATAAGATCTGTGGGCCGAGTTATGATAGTTACCTTACATATGACTGCTAGATAATAGGTTAAGCCATTGAACACTTTATTATAACATAAGAATTTTCCTTTTTGACTATAAAGCTCACAATTTGTTACCTTTATATACGTGTTTCCGCATATACAAAGAGTTAATCCATCTTCTTATATATATAAAATATGTGTGTGTGAGAGAGCGCTAGATAAGATGTATTGCTAAAGAAACAAAAAGTGGAGTGGTGGGTTAACAGAGAAGGAACTTGGTGCATTTTGTGATTATTATCAATATTTCTATCCCCTCTTAATTAATAAAAATGTTGATAAAGAATAAATATTTTAATAAATATTTTCAAATAACCATCAAGCAATCAATAATAACTTATTTATTTAGCTTAAAATATTTTTTTGTCCCTATAAAATAAAAAATGTTCAATTTTTCCCTATAATTTTTTTATGTTTTTATTCCCTATAAATTAAAATATATCATCGTTTTACATGGAACTAGATTAGGGTTAACCAAACTTAGCTCTAAGTCAATTAATAATATATTTTAATTTTACAGAAACTAAAATCATAATTTTTTTACAGAAATTAAAAACATACTAAAAATTTCACAGGGACCAAAAATAAATATTTTCAATTTGAAAATTCTCTCTCTTTTTTTTTTCATCAAATCTGGTCATCCTTTACAACACTCTTTTCCTTGTTATGGTAATTGACCCAAAGAACCTATTGAAATTTTGTCACAAATGAGCAAATGAGGAGGCAGATTCTTAATATATATGGAGAACAACAACTCATGCTTATCGTTATTTGCACTAATTGGAGAAGAAAACAACAACATTTGTTCGATCAGAGTATAGATGCGTCTCAGAGATCCCACTGTTCAAGTAGCCATCGAGGCACTTGGCGACGATGACAAAGTGGATCTCCATACCAAAGCGATGGGACTACTTTTGATAGCGTTCCATGAGTTTTCCATCGAGAATGCCAATGGAGAAGTTGAGAAAGTTCTTGACGCTATTGGTGGTTTTATATAATTTCACCAAAAAGAAACTTATTTTAACAATTTTATATAATCGTTGGTTGTAGAGGAATGGAATCTCTACTGATATGCTTAAGAAACCTAATTATTTACTAATTGTACTGTTGGTCTTGATATATTTTGAATGTTATATGTACAATTATATAGTTTTTTTTTAATATGTTGTTTACTTATTTAAAAGGGAAATACACGTTCAACAGGCAACCCCTATCTAATTTAGGATCGTGTCACATTGGCTCTCAAATTTCCAAAACGTGTTAGGAGATCTTTAAAATCTCTATATGTACTTTTGTACTTTAATATTTCCTCTCCTATTGTTTCATTTCCAATCACATGCTGATAAAACTTGTCACGCTAAAATCACATTTTCAAAATTTGTAGGATTTAAGTCCACATGATTAGGTGAGAAGGGTTAATGTCTTTCATGAAAAAAAGTTGACATAAAAAATTTGTCATCGTATTTGAATGTAATTATTTTCGTTACAATTTGACCGAATATATTGGACTAAAGGACAAAAGTTGACATATTAGCATTTTTTTTAAGAATCACATTAGTAAGTTAATGGATTGGGTTACGTGTTATTGAAGTTTGATAACATAGCGTTAAAACATAACCGTAATGTTGGAAAATTAATGTGCCACCAATCAGTCATTCTTCTAAGCAACCCAAGAAAAAACATGATTATAAATTATAATTTAAAAATGACTAATTAATTTCATCTATGTACTAATTACACTTTTTATATATTAGTAAATACTACTAAATAGACTTTTAAATAATTTGAAGAGAAACTCAATAAGGACTAATGTAAACACTAACAGAAAATACTCTTTAACAAGACGTTTTGAATAAAAAAATGCTCATGAGAGTGTCACAACAACTTTTATGGCAACACAATGTTTGTAGTAATACTCCCAAAAATTATTCTATTTTGCTGATTAAAAAAAAACCACTTTCGTTAATTATGAGTACAACGTTTACGCGTTTATAGTTCCACCAAACGGGTACAGAGAAGATGAGAAGAAAGTAGACACACACATACACAATTTAATTAGTTTGTTTTGATATCCATATTGTTAGCTGCCTAATCCCTTATTATAGAGTCTTGTCCACTTGCCCTCAACCCCCACCCCACTCTTTATTTTGCACTATCACAATACCCTATATATTTGAACCCACAAAAGAAGAAAGCACCAACAAAAAATCACAACACAACACAACATAATTTCCTTTACCATGCCCCTTTCACCCTCTTCCATGGCTTCAATCCCACAATTCTATCCAAACTACACGTTCACCACTCACGATCTTTCCGAGTACCCTATCCCTCTTCTCAATGGTGGCGGCAAATCCTCGGTTATGGACACCACCGCCATGTGGGGTGGTGGCCAAGATAGCTTGAATATTCCAGTGCTGGATATGAACAATGGTGCACTTGATCATATTGTGTCGCTTGATTGTGACACCATGACTTGTGCTGCTAATTGGATGCCTTCGTTTTCGGAGCAGCTTGGGGGGCTCTCGGATTTGGCCATTTCGGACTGCAAAATGGGGTTCTATGGAGGAGGATTTCAGAGTTTCAATAACAGCAGATCGTACCAACCTCATGTTGGGGAGTTTGGAGATGAAAGTTGGGGGTTTGTGGAGGATGTTAAGCCAACTCCTTATCCTAATGCTGCAAGAGAAAACTGGGTATGCTTCAATTTTGTTGTTGAATTCCTTATATTGTTGAAATCCTTTTCTTACATTATTAAGCTAGCATGGTTTTATTTTATAACTTTTTAAATTTTTATATATGTATTCGCCTTTGGAAGGGAGGTGTCATTTGTGAAAGTCTCTTCAAAATTTGAAAGTGGAATACTCAAATTTTCATTCAAAGGAGTCATGATACCCCCCCCCCCCCCCCCTTCATCCTCTCCTTAAAACATTTCCACTACATATGTTTAAGAGAATATTTTCCAAAGTTCTTTCTTCACACACACACACACACACACACATATATAGGATTGTTTTTCGTCATGATCACAAATATATGAATCTGTTTGGATAAGCTTATCCAAAAGCATTTATTGGAGAAGAGAATATGAAGGAAAAAAAATAGATACATATTCGTAGTTTCATTTATCAAATGTTGTTTTTGAAATTTATGGCAGGGAATTCAAGGTAATCAAATGGCAGCAGTTGAGGAGCCCAACATAAAGGTAGGAAGGTACTCAGAAGAAGAGAGGAAAGAAAGAATTCTCCGATATTTGAAGAAAAGAAATCAAAGAAACTTTAACAAAACCATCAAGGTCTTTTTCTTTTATATATATATATATTCTGTATCTCTTTCACACTAGCGCACACACTTGTACACGACTCTTTTATCTTTCTGTAAAATCTGGAATATGGAACTCACTTTCTCCTTGACCTATTCCCACAGTACGCATGTCGGAAAACCTTAGCTGATAGGCGAGTCAGGGTTAGGGGAAGGTTTGCAAGAAACAATGAGCTTTATGAAGAAGACATGGCAACCAAAAAGCATGAGAATCATCATCACCACAAAGAAGACTTTTATGGTGGCGATTCGATCCAGTTTCTGGTAACTTTCATTGCATACTGTTAAGAAGGATATTTAGGAACCAGAATCTATAGCTGATAACGAAATGCTATCTGATCGAATAAACAACAATAATCTAAACACTTTTAGCCATAACCTAAAAGACATTTTTTAATGAGTATATATTTTTCAGTAATTTTCCTATTAGTCCATTTAATATTTTTAAGAATATTATTACATAAAAAATAGTAAATGTATTTAGTTTATCTTTGGAATATATTATTCAATACTTATTTCATTCATATAGTATAAAAGAACATTTGTAAAAAATGTTATAGGAGGATTAGAAAATATTTTTCTTTCTTTCTTTGTAATATCTCCTTAATTGCTCTCAATCAAATTTATGTATTAAAAAAACTATCTATCTTTCATGCTTAAATGCAAAAAAATATTTGTAAACATCTAAAATAGTTTCTTAATTGATAATTTTCATGCATGCAGTTAAAGAATAATGAGGAGGATTGGCTTCAAGAGGCCATGACAAGTCTAGTGTATTTATCTCATTCTTCACCGGAAGATATGTAACACTTAGCATCATAGATTATTCCACATGGGAAGCTCTTGTTCAAGCAGATGTGGGTTTCAAACTAGTAGTGCAAGGTGAATAGGAGGAGAGAGAGTTTATATTACCACAGCTAATTTCCAAAATTGTATGCTAATTTGTCTTCTTTGAAAAAAAATTAAACACGTAGGTGTAAACTCTAATTGCATGGCGGTGTGACCAGCGGATGTAGATTGTTGATGTTAATTTTATAGGCATCTTTGTTAAGGAATTCGATGGGCCTAGTTTGACTGGATACTTGGGTTGGTTTGATTGAAAGATATAATATTCCATAGAAGAAACTTTATGTTTGAGTAGACACAAATATTCCGATAAACGAAGCTTATGAGTCACTATCCCTCCTCAAAACTGTTTGGAGTCAATTCTCTACATTGATGTAATTGTCATCGTGATGATTACCGAAAACCACTAATCGGAAATTCTAGTTCCCATATTGGGATGGATATTGGGGTCTCTATAGGGACGTTTTACATTTACATTTTGAATTGAACAAGTCAAGTCAAGGTTTTCAATCTTTACAAATAACCTCCTCTCTATTGAAAATAAAAAAGAAAGAATGTAGAAGTGGATGGGCAAGCTTCTATACCTTCCCTATAAGTATATATGTGATGTTTTTCTAAGGATTTTTGTCCCTTTAAATGAGATGGGGATATTATTTTTAAAATATTTTTGTGTATTTAAACAGTTATATATTGTTTGACATTTGAACATTTCTAAAATAACTTGTATAAGTTTGTAAAATTTACTATAATATTTTTTTTATTAATATGGTAAGTTGAGAAAGCCGCTGAATCTAACACTATATGAATGAAAAAAAAACATTTAATTTGTTTTTTTTTCTCTATTCTATTTACGTTTAATTTTTAAAAGAATTGATAAAAAAAATTTGTAAAAAAGAATCAATATTTATCATATTATTAATTAATTTTTATTAACTTAAAGTGCGCTATAGACATAAAAAAAATTATATCAACTGAGTATATTTTAGATTTAGATACTGAAGGGGTTTGCGTTGAAAAAAAGTGTATTTTATGACAAGAGTAATAATATATATTACGAAGCTCAGTATAAAATATGCAACTTTAGTATCTAAAAATATATATATATGCTACGTCTTTTTTATTGGATAAAAATCAAACAAAAAAGAAAACCCAAAGAAAGATTTGACCGAAATTATGGTTGGCTGTTCATTTACCATTTCATATTATTAGTGTAAACTAGCTTTCACTATTAAGAAATATATTATTTTATGTTGTTAATGTATTTTTATTTGGAATTACAATAGTGTGGAAAAGGAAAATGCAAAGTTCAAGTGGAGGCAAAAAAATAACTTAAATAAAATATGTAGAACTCCCGTATTATATATATATATATATATATATATATATATATATATATATATATATATAAGTCCGGTATTCAATAATTTTCATAAAGACTACGGTCTTTGATAGATTTTCTACCCCTCAAATTTGTACATCATGGTGGAGATGGGTATGTAATTATTAGCGTATAGCTTTTCCATTCACTTGTGGATGCCCATCCTGTGTATAGAAAAGACGATAAAGGAATTATTCTTCATTTGATTGTGGAATATAATGTGAGAAAATTTTAGACACAGACATACGAATATAAAAGGACAAAAAAGAAAAAAAAGGAAATAGACTCTCAATTCTATATTTGGTTCCCCTAGCTAGCTCCTTCCTTTCACAAAAAAAGAAAAGAAAAGAGAAATTGTGTAAATGATTTGGAAAGTAAATCAAAGACTACATTAGGTTAATTATGACTTGGTTGATGTAAATGAGGTTCGAATCAAAACTATAATTAGTTTATAGTTCAACCAATTTAACCATTCGAATTTGGTTGTTATAAAAACCTGTTAAACTCTCCACAACGAACTTACAAGCATATATCCTAGACAAATAGACAGCTACGTACCGACATTATGAATCCTATCTATTATTATTACTGGAGGCTTTTTTTTTTTTTTTTTAAGTTTATCTTTTGAAAAACAAAACTCTTGCAACACCTCCCCCTTTTGGAAAAGCACCTAAAAATGTTCTCCGCCATTTATTTGATTAAAGCCTAAAAGTAAAAAGTGTAAAACACTTCCAACGTTTTTACTTGCATTAGTTGCATTCCAATTTATTCCTCCGTCCCCATGTCAATCCAAACAGAGAAAAGCACGAGGATTTTTATCAACTAAAAGATAATAAAACGAGGTATAAATCTGTTTGTGTTTCTAATTCTGTTGGATTAGTTTATCCTCCATTATTTTAAATTGGAAGACAAAAGTAAATGTGAATTTGATATGAACTTACATAGTAACTTTCTAATTTGCTCCAACTTTAAATATAGACAAAAGGTAATTATGTTTTTTACTTTTATGGTGAATTAAGCATTTATTTTAAAGTTACTGTGGTTTAGGATACACTATTATATAGGTTCAAGAAAATTATTATCTTGTGTTTTTATTGGTGTTAACGTGGATGTACCAAAAAATGGGTTTTCTGCCAAGGCCCAATAACTATGGAATTCAATTCCAATTCCTTGAAGGTGCCATACCAAGAACATTTATCCTTATCTGACCAAACAAGCATCTAAATGATGGTTCTTATCGTTGCTGAAATTCAAGAGTAAGAATGAATTCCATGATATTTTCCGTAGTTTCGTATTGTAAAATTGTACTCTACACCATAACTCAGCATATAGTCGTAACAGAACATTAAACAAAAGAATATATTAAAATATATAATGAAGCTTTTTGTCTCTTTCATGATAAGGACTGTTACCAACAACTTATACTAGTTCTTTCTCGTCTGTTTCTAATGTAGAAAACCATAATTCTGAATGTTAATTATGTGATAAGTAGGTCATATAGCTCCTGATAATACTGTCACAAAATATATTGGAGAATGGCCCCTACCTTGTTGAGATGTCATGTTCTTTAAATCCCCCTCTAGATGGGGCTCTTTTCTTGATACCACATTGCTCTTCTAGGAACTATTAATTAACTTCATATATGCTTGTTATAGTGGTGTCATTTTCATAGTTATCTTTCTCTCTCATTGTCATCATGTTCAATCAAGACTTTTTATGACATACAAATAATAGTCACACCTTAGTTGGATATTTAGCGTAGAAATTCTGTATGCACAGTATATATGTCAATCTGTATACTAGCTTTGAATTGATTAAGTTTTATTTTCTTTATTGGTTGCCAGGAATAACAAAACCACAAATATGTCATTGGTTAAAGAAACAGATGAAAATTAGATGAGGTGTGTATAATAGTTTGGTAACATGATAGAATTTTTCCTTGCAGTTGATGTTTTGCATATACCATGGTTGATTCCTTTGATTAATCACTCAAAACTCAAAAGTAATTCCTCTAAACTTCTGCAAGTGCAACCAAAAGCTTATATTCAAAAATAGATTGATTACTAGGCTATATGAACACACTTTTTGTGATTGACAGTGGTATATAGTATAGTCCTTTTCAGATTCTACCAACAAGTACCCTTGTTCCTTCTAGATCTTGATCTCTGTGTATATCTTCTAGTTCATTGTCTAGTTTGATATCTAAACATGGAGATCCTGGATCCCTGAACATGGAGATCCGTTGTATCGAAAGTCTTCCTGGCGGGTGAGGCCAGACACAACGAGTCCCGCAAGTGTTGCGGCGGTACAAAGTGGCCACTACTTGTAATTTGAAAAGAACTTCCACTTGAGGAGGAGACTATCATGTGGAAGAGACTCACTTAAAGGAGCAATTGTTGGAATATAAGTGTGAGTTAAAGTTTCACATCGGATAAAAATAGAAAAGTTGAATATCATATATCTTTAAAGTGTGGTGTCTAATTCACTTGTATGGTTGCTTGTGTAAATCCCCCCGATGTTTACCCGCCTCGATTTCCCAACATAGTTTGCTAAACCCTATTACTCATGTTTGCAAGGAACCATTATTTTCGCTTTGTTTCGTGTTGTATATGAAACTTTCTCATAAATTTTCTTACATGTGTTTAGATCAGTCTAATTCTATTAAGGTTCATGTGAAGAAATGTAGTTTAAGAGGTCTAACTCAATTGTTAAACACTAATATATCTGAATTATTGTAAACTCTAATACTAAAATTATTGTAAACTCTAGTATTTTTTTATGGGCAAATCAAAAGGAATATTAAACTCTAGTATATCTGAATTATTGTAAACTCTAGTATTGAAATTTGACTCCTTCCTTTGAGTTGAAAAATGTGAATGTACGCGAATGTGTCCACGATACATACTAACATGCTTGTTCATAAAAATGAACAATTAATTTGTAACGTATAAATTAGCGCTGAAGCTAGCTTTGACAGAAGTTCATCACATAAATGGCATAAAAAGCCAAACTAGGAAGTGAAAGCAAATGCAAAATGGTCAATATTCGATGCTAAAGTCATGTAACTGCAATACATACAAGTCCAACTTGAACATAACATATGGAAATTGAATCCAAGTTATCGTAGCTTGTTATATCAACTTTTTCTACTCATATAGAGTCTGAATTGATGGGAAACAAATAAAAAAGTTATATATAAAATAAAATTAAAGCAAATGGGAGTCACAAGCAAGCATTCTAACAATCGTCAGAAAGCACTAATGGAGCACAGTGACTGAAACATTCTCATTACTCTCTAAGTTGACCTGTTGGCATTATTATTCATAATGGATTTCCATCTCAGTGCCATGTGTAAAAGATTTGAGTTCATATATCGAGGTTGGTTTTTTTCATATAAAATAATTTAGAATGTGACCAAAAAATTAATAGAAAATAAACACATTATGTATAAACAAAGACTTAAACAAATGAAAATCGTTGACAATGTACTTCAAACAATAAGCACAAGTAATCAACTACCTCATGAAATATTGTAATTTTTTTTTATATAATTTGAATGATTGACATGCATGTTGCATGGCTTGTTCCAATCGCATCAAACTATGATTGCAAAACGCATCAATCACAATAGCCACTGCAAAACCGTACGTAATTGTAACTTTTAAAAGCTTTATTAAAATGAATAATTTGTTTATCCCTTCTTCATTAAGCTTTCTAGGTTACCCTTAAATAATAATAATAAATGAGTTAGTGAGCATTAGTATGGGACCCTTGAAGAGATACAAAGTGGGCTCCTCTAGGAAAGATACTCATCAAGTTCATTGTCCCTTCAAGCCAAGGGAAGGCAAGATTATAGTGAAGTGGAAATTAGTGCATAACTGTTGATGAATTTGAAAACATTTTTCAATCGTTGTCCTTATGCATGTTTGAGACTAAACCCATACACAAAATGTGAAATCAAGATAATCAAGGAGGATTTTGTCGTCATTGACAAGTGCATTTGTTAAAAAGTAGAGTTTTTATTCACTTTTCAATTCTCTTTCATTCACTTCATTCTCTTTCATATATTTTTCCTCAACATGAGGTTTTTATATAAGAGAGAGAAATTCAACAAAATGCTAATAATACGAGATAATAACACACTGATCTAATCTTAATTCCTATTCAAATATTGAAATATAATAACAAACTGTAACAACCTAACAAATCTTAACAATAATTTGAAATTTAAATTATACAATTCAACACTCTCCCTTAAGTTGGTCCATGAATATCGGTCATGCCCAACTTACCAATTGCTTCTTCAAACACTCTTCCAGGAATGACTTTGATCAACAATAGGTTCAAGAGGTGCTACAGGATAGTTCACGTGCTTCGATTGTGAGGTAGAAAGAAAATTGAAATACGAGAAGAGATTCGCAATAATAACATGTTCATGTCAATAAACTTCAGGGATGGTCTATGAAGATTCAGAACAATGCAACTGACTTCACATCAATGACCTTCAAATAGAATACGTGCAGGGAGAATTGAGATACAAGAGATGGTTGAGTATTTAAAAATCAGAATATTTGGGAATGTGCAGGGAGAATTGAGATACGAGAGATGGTTGAGTATTTCAAAATCAGAATATTTGGGAATGTGAAGAAGAAAGCTAAGAGAATCTTATGGCAGGGGAAGATAATTTTTTTTCATGGAGGATATCATGATTCTCAGAATCATGACTCTCATTTATGGAGGAAATCATGGCTCTGATACCATGATAAAAAGTAGAATTTTCATTCGCTCTTCAATTCTCTTTCATTTATTTACTTCATTCTCTTTCATGTATTTTTCCTCAACATGAAGTTCTTATACAAAAGAGAGAAATTCAACAAAATACTAATAATACGAGATAATAACACATTAATCTAATCTTAATTCATATTCAAATATTAAAATATAATAACAAATTGTAACAACCTAACAAATTTTAACAATAATTTGAAATTTTGAAATTTAAATTATGCAATTCAATAGCATTTCGTATCATATGCCTCCAATTTTGGCCAACAGAAACAACAAGAACAAAAGAGTGTCATACACTCAGGCCCCATTGGATTTGCTAGGGTTAAAAAGAATAATAATTGGTTGACCATTTTTCTTAATTTTTATAATAAAGTTACTTGAACCCAAAATATGAGGACAACATTCTTGTAAGTCGTAACCAATTTAGAAAGTTCTTTCGGTGACCACATATATTTACACCTCAAGCACTGAAGTACTTTATGGTTCACTACTCATGGGTTATATATTACAAGCTAGCATATCAATGTTGCAATCATAGCAATTTTAATTTATATGGGGCCAAAAGTCTAGCAATGCACTTGCCAGTCAAGTTAGATATATAGTATAAAGCGACTACCATTGACATGCCAAGATTCTTATATAAGTTTCCCTGACCAGAAAAGTATTACAAAGTTTCGTGTTAGTTCTTCAATTTAATTTATTATTATTATTTTATCTTTTGTGAGATTTGCTCATACTTTCTTGGCTGGATTATAAATTGATAACGATTTTTCTTTAATTTTGATCATGATTTCTTTTTATTAGTCAATATTAATTATTAGTTTATTAGTTTTATTAATATAAAAGATTTAAATCTACTTTTTTTGTTTTTGTTTTTTCTTTAATTATCAAGCTAATCTTATAACTCTTCATCATTATCATGGTTGGTTTTAATTAATTAGTCGGAGAAAATATTCGTTTAAATTACTTTTCGTTATAAGGATGAAAACAATAGAAACATATACAAACAGTTGAGAATCTTTCAATTATCTTCTATTATAATTATAATATATAAAATTTAATTAATGAGGGAGTTTTCGAAATTTTCACGTCAACTCTCGTCATCTTTTACTTTTTAAATCACCTAAATAAGTAAAATATAAACAGTATTAAGTTCTCGTTTGTTTTCTTTTTAATACATCTCATCGTGTTTATATCGTCACAGTTAAACATTCATTCAACAGGTACGCTTAATAATATCCATTCAACATTTATAATTCTTAATATATTTTAACACTCTGAATTAACTTTGTATCTTTCTTTTATAAATTGCCACACCTTTAACATGATATTTTTTTTTTTCTGTTTTCTTAATTAAAGTCATCTTGTTTGACACACTGAGATATGGTTCACTAGGATTATGCGTAATAATATTATGATTTAGGGGAGTTCAATTTTTATTATTATTTTAATGATACTTTAGGCTTATAAAACTTAGATCGTAGACATGGTTAAAGTCTTAAAGACTATTGAGTAGTACTTAATGCTCTTTGTTTTATTGGTGTATTGATCTTATAACTTTTTTTTTTTTTTATATGTATTGATCCTATAAAGCCAATTTAAAGCATTTCTTGTATTTTGTCTAATAATAATACTTATCTTATAAAAATGATTTTTCTTCTAATGCTTATAATGTAAAAAAAAAAAAAACATATTAATATACATTATAGGACAAAATCCAATTTTCTGGTCTAAGTGAAAGTATATATTAATTTATATAAGCTTAATGATAATCACATTAGTGATATACTGAAATCACACTAATAGAGTGATGAGAGAGACCCTTTGAGAAACCTAGTTAGAAAAGATAACCTTTATGAGAAAAAGTTATTAGGTTATTCTAGACCACCACTTGATACATGATCTTGGTCAATCTCTACATGACACATAATTAAATGTTATTAATTTTTATTAATTAAAAAACTAAGTGCCAGTTAGAAATTTGGCATGACCATTGACAAGTAGTGGTCTGGAAAATCACCTAATAATTTCTCTCATGTGAGGAGAGTTGCACTATCCATAAAAAACCCTATTTCCCTTTCATAGAAGTTTTTGATCACCTATAAGAGTATACGGACAATTAAAGGAGAGGGTGTAGAAGCAGGAATAGAATTTTTTTCATGCAACATCAATCTGGGTTCACAACAAGAGTGTTAAACAACACAAGTTATTGTATTACAAATTTTCCTAACAAACTTTGCAACAAAAGAAATGTCGAATATATTTTATATACAAGAAAGAGTAGTGTAATCAAAAGGTCGGGTCAAATCCAAAAACAAATTACAACAAGTAATTAAATTTTGACAAATAGACTTTAAATTTAAAATAAGATATAGATGTATTTAAGTAAGCATCCAAAAAAATAAATAGATTATGCATATTTTTGTCTCTAATTATAAGCACTCAACTTAGTGTTTATTGGGCCTGTTTGTTTAAATTTAAATAAATGATGACATAAATTTGATTACAATTAAAAAGAGTAATTTATGTCATCATTAATTTAAATTTAAATAAAAGGATAATTTATGTAAAAATTAATTTGATTACCATTAAAAAAAGGTAAATTATGTCATATTAATATTTTGTATTAAAATTAGTTTAAGTAAAAAAAAAAGTTACTTATTTCTACAATTAATTTTTTGTGATAAAATACCTAACAAAAATATGTTTCCGTTGTAAAAAAAAGGAGTGAAAAAAATAACACAACGGAAATATCTTTCCATTTTAAATTTTTTACACGAAAACATGTTTTCATTAAATATTTTGTATGCACCCCATATTTCCCTTGTAGTGCTGGGGTGCATACAAAATATTCAACAGAAACATATTTTTGTTTTAGATTTTGTACACGAAAACACATTTTCATTGAATATTTTGTACACACCCACTACATGTTTCTTTTGTAGTGGGTGTGTACAAAATATTCAATGAAAATGGGCTTCCGTGTACAAAATCGAAAACAAAAATATGTTTATGTTGTGTAATTTGTTCGCACCCCCTTCTCTAAGGCAGAAACACGTTTTCGTTGTGAATTTTGTACGCAATTATACAAAAAAATCATGATTTTGTTAAAAGGACATGTTTGGAATAAGGGGTCAATAGCAAATGAAAATGAGACCAATAACAACTTCTTTTTTTCTTGGACACATACCCACAGTTTGGTCCATGTTGAGTATTATTTAATTTATGGCATTTTCTATTTATACCATCAACTTTACTATAAGGAGACTCCATCCCTTTATACCAATACCCTTTATTTGTTTAAAGATAGTTTCAGAAATTGCTTTCCATAACAATAAGGGGTTGGAACATTGGGGCAGCACCCACTCCCCCAAAAAAATGAAAAAAAAAATGCTTAGTACCCCCTAGTCTCTGTAAAAAATGCTTAGTACCTGCGTTAAGAAAAGTTTCGTCCCCCTCCCCATATTTATTCTTAACTCATTAGTTATCTATCTCGGTTAAAAACAAAAAATTAAGCTGTATCTTTTCTATTATAGACGAAGAAGAGAAATTCTTGTGTACTTTGTTTGTAATTTAGTTATTATACGTATACTTTGTCTATTATTATATTTGGCTAATAAATATTGTATAATAGAATAACAATATATTATTTAGCTTTTAAATTGTTATTCTTAATATATATATATATATATATATATATATTATTCTTATTTTTAAGTTTTTGTCTTATGACTTTTATAATTTTTTTATTTAATTTGTGAGTCTATTTTTCAATATTATTTTTATTGTTTGTGTTTGTAAAATAACTAAAGTTAAACTTCCTAGCAGTTTAAGTTCTAACTATACCTTTAAATCCATTAAAGTTGATTACATATGTAATTTAGCTGCAAAATATTCTCTAAAGAATTTTGATAGATACAAAGATTAATCAAGGTTCACTTAAGATTCAATGACAATGTTATGATCAAGCTTGATGTTTTAAAGTATTCTGAATTTTAAGATATTTCAATATTTTTTGAATTATGTAAAGTATTTCATCTTCAAGAAAATCAACATCTTAGCATTTGGTCGATAGAGTAATTAGTCTTGTCTTAACTCTTTCAATTTCAATGGCTTTTAGAAAATCTTTTTCAGACTTGTGAAAACAAAGCTTCACAATAAAATGCAAGATGAATTTTTGAAGATATTTTGGCTATGTATAGTGAAAAGAATATTAAAAAAACATTTACTACAAAAGAAACTATAGAAGAGTTTTATCAAATCAAGAATTAAAGAACATCATAATCTTAATGGTTGAAAATAAATCTTTTTTGCTTGTATGTGTTTTCTTTGCATCAATAATAGTTATATTTTACCAATACACTAATGATTTGAGGAAGTACCTAGGCATCCCTATTCTTTATAAGAGAATGTCTAAGAACTCCTTTTAATTTATTTTAACTCAGGTGAATCAAAGGCTTTCAAATTGGAAGACTCGTCAGCTTTCATTTGCTGGGCGTCTTACAATATCAAGTCAGTGTTGCAGAAAATGCCTTCTTATGCCATAAAATGTACGAATCTTCTTATGTCCATCTGATAGGAGGTGGATAAAAAATGCAGGAGCTTCTTATGGGGAGACATTGATAATCGGAGGAAAATTTACACGGTGGCTTGAAAGATTGTAAGCCTAAGTCTATTGGAGGTTCAGGGATGAGGCTATCTACAGATTTTAACCAAGCGTGATGAAGTGTGGGTGGGAGTTGTGCACAAGGAGGAATTATATATGGGTGATGATTGTGAGATCCAAGTATCATTGTGGGGAATCAATTATTCCCATTATTGATCATAATAGGCAGGGATCAAATGTATGGAGGGGCATGTGCAAAATTTGGGACAATATGCAAAAGATGTTGTCCTAGAACATTGGTGATGGTGAGTTGGTGAATTTTTGGGATAATTTTTGGATTCCTGGTCTTGGAAATTTAATTGACGCTTCTTTTGGGAGCATTCCTAGAGACCTTTTATAAAAAAAAGGTTAGTCATTTTGTTGAGTGAGCTCTGACATAATAGTAAAGTTGTGTCTTGATGACTTGCTGGTCATGGTTTCGAATCCGGAAATAGCCTTTTTGCATATTATTGTGTTTTCGACAAGTGTACCGATCGTTCCAAGTAATGAAGTGATAAATAGAGTATCGTTCCTATGAGGATTGAGACACCAATTTTATTGTAACTATTATCTATAAGTTGGACAAACAATTATTTTGGTGAAATTGTGTGTTGTATTTTGAAATGAGTAAAAGTAAAGACAAGATTTAAGAAACGACAAGTAATTATAATCAATGAAGTTTGGTTGTAGAATAAATATGAGAGAAAGATTGGCCACGATACACAAGCACATTCAAACTTCATAACACAGTCTTCATATTCTTTTTCAGAATCACAATCTACCAGACTCCCCCATGCATCCATCACATAGTCCCATGCATTGTTTTGTCCCACAAGGATTTTACATTTTGCCTTCACATTATTGTCAATGTGAAACCGACACAACAAGTTGGTTGTGTTTGGAAAAACAGTCTTCACAGTATTCATCAGGGTTGAATCTCTATCAGTAACAATGACTTCAGGGAAAACATCACTCTTCAAAAAAAGCCCCCTAAATCGTTCAATCGTCAATACAAGATTGTTTATACGTTTGCCCTCTAAATATGCAAAAGCAGTTGAAAATGTCATTCCAGTAGGTGTGACATCAACAATGTCCAGTAGAGGGAGTATGTACCTGTTTATTTTGTACGTACTGTCTATCAGGAATACCAAATGACATGCATTTATCAACTTCACTGTATCTGGATGTGACTAGAAAATGTCACGTACAACATTTTCGATTTCAGTCTATGCCAGTGGATATACATATCGCATTCAATAAGCTTTATCAAGTGTTGTATTTTAGTATTACTGCCTCTTATAGAAGTACGGTATGCATATCTGGCATTGTAAACTTGCTTCAATGTTGTATAGTTATTCGGATTGTGATCCTTCAAAGTTAGCAGAATATTCTTAGGTTTCACCCTTTACTTTGTCATATCAGCAACAATAAGCTTCTCATCCTCAGTCAAATGACCAGCATATGGATGTCTCGTGAATGACTTAGCCAAATGATGGTTATGAGTCTCACACATTAACTTCACCATCAGCCTTTATCACCTAAAACTGGTTTTACTCGCAACTTAAAAGGACAATCACACTTTCTAGTGCTAGTCATCGTACGGATTAAATCTTTGTTGAATGCTCTAAATTTTTCACTCCTTTCACGACCAATTAAAAATAAAAGAGGTCCTTCCCCCTTTTTTCAGTTGTTGTGTCAGATCTCATTATCACGGCTATGAAGCCCGTCTCATACGCAATTCTACAAGTCCATTGTAATACTGTTCACGAGAATTAAACACCTACAAAAATGTTATAATACAAGTTAAATCTTATCAAATATTAAATCATCACACCATTTAGTAAAAGACAACATCATAAAAATACCTTTGAAGTATTGAAGACATCAGAACAATCAACTGAACACATGTTATTTTCAAACGCAGAAGATGCATCTTTGTTGTCTTCCGACATACTAATTTCTTTAGACATATTACTGTCATACATCCAATCATCGTTATTCATCTAAACAAATAGTTTAAATCACAAATTCATTTATTTGAATACAACAAATTATACACATTTTACAAATATAAAAATTCAAAATTAGATAACTGATTTGCAGAACACATGTGGAAGGGTAACATCATTGTCGAAATTGAAAACACATTGCAGAATGCATGCCTGCTACACCATGTCGGCAAGAAACATAATTGTCGAATTGACAACACTATGCAGTATACAGAAAGACAACACTATGCACAACACTATGCAGTCGAAATTGGCATGTGGAGTGGCAACATCACAATCGAAATTGACAACACTCTGTTTGACATGTCTCAATCAACATTCGATTCCAAACAAGCCTTTATCAGAAAGATAACCACACAACTATAAATAACACAAGACACCGCTAACACAACCACACACAACATACCTCCGCAAACAAAATTCATTCTCAATACTATGACATTCTTAGGAGAAACAAACACTCAGACCATTGTTAACTCTAAATTAGTATTCATTTTTCCAAATGGATCAATCAAACACAACCAAACGGGTGTTTCTTTTGAATGTCCTACTCTAATACCAATACGGATTCTTTTCAGTCACTCAAGAGTAGAATGCACAACACCCTTCTGCTAACCAATGACCAGTTTGTGGATGACATCTACTACCGAAAGCCATTCCTAGATGTAGGTCAACAATATTTTTTTCATTCTCTGCAACTCACAAATGATGATGATGTTTGCACAATGTTAATGTGCAATGAGCAATACTCGTGTGTTGGACATATAGAATTACTATGTACCATTACTCAACCTACTTCGATCCACCATCGTCCCTACACATGATGCAATGCTATATTACAAGGACAAGTGGAACATACCACGCCAATGAGATTTTGTGAGTTACTCCTTCACTGAAACAAATCCAATAAGATTTGAAATTCCTTCAGGATGCAACATTGAAACACTCAAGGATGTCATCAAGCAAGTTGTGCCTGTAGGGGTTCCCCCTTATGGAATTCACAACTCACAGGTGGTCAGAAAATTGTTTTTTCGACAGCCAGCCCATACAAAATATTCAGAATAAATAATTGAATATCACATAATAGAGTTGATAACCGATTAAGATGTCTTAAAGGTGTTAGCAAAATCCAACTACTGGAAACATTTTTGTCCAATAGAAATTTTAGCTATTTTTAACAAACAAGCTACCCAACATCCCCCAATAACTGATGCAGATGTTGGACATCATGCTCACTAGAATGGTTCAAATGGAAGAAGACATCTTCATTGTACAACATCTTTCAAAGTATTATTAGTTTGGTTATTTTCGTATTTCAGTTGTTACTGTTAGAACGTTCCATTATTTTTATTTTATTAGGTGGTGTGTATTATGTTTGTCTCTCTATCTCTCATCTCAATTATCGTTATTTACGATGTTTTTAATTATTATTATTATGTGCAAGTACATGTGTTTAAATACTACTTACAATTAATTTTTCCTCATTTATATTCCAAATAAAACCCTATTTTAAAAATAAAAAACAAACACATACGGCGGATTACCTATCCGTATGGCTTTTGCTGCTACAGTAACCACAATAAACAACTTACCTCCGACGATACCTCCACGAATGCTAATGATGACCTCCACCACCAAATCAACAGTGCAAGAAGTAGCCAAACGAAAATCCAACCAAGAAGCAAGAGTGTAAAAGCAAGAAGAAAGAAGCTAGCAACCAGGTCTAGTGTATGTTAATAACAAAGAGAAAAGGAACAAGGTCAATTTTGACATTTCAACAAAAATGTTGGTGTATTAGAATTTTGTTGGGTATCGGAAGTTAACCTCCAACATAAATACCCAAGCGAAATCTAGCTTTGGGTTTTACGCTGGGCACCATTGCAAATATAATTCCAATACAGCTACTAGTGACAGAGGCTTTATTGCTATTTAAACCGCCACTTCATTGAAAGGACAATCATATTGTTTTTTGTATTTAGTTCACATTACCTCCAACGTAAACATGATTCTTTGATGAAAATTAACACAGCGGAAACTTGTTTCAATTATTTTTTTTTTTTGAAAAGAACTTAACAATAACTTGTTTCTATTGTGTATTTTGAATTCACACCTCTTACTAACACAGCGAAAATAATTTACAACCCATTGAAATTATAAAAATCAGAATTGTTTGATTATAATGCACTGATAAATAATTTTACAACCTAATTTTTTTTAAAATAATGTGAAAATTATTATACAATTCTTAATATTATATTAATTAAATCTCTCTTAAAAATGTTATCTTTTAAGCCCAAAATTCCTACGCACGGCCCTATAGTGCAATAGCATTTTATCCTGTGCATTGGAGATGTAAACTGATACATTGAATTTTTTCATTTATTAGTACCTTTTTGCACCCTAATCCTTTAGGCGAACAAGCTTAGCCACAAGAAATTAATGTGAAGGCATACAATCTATCTTCCAATCCTTAGGTTCAAGAATTATATGGTTGTTAAAATGGAATAATTCAAACCCGATTTTTCCAATTGTAAAGTTTGAATTACAAATCAATTTCTCATAAGGTGTCATGCATAAAAAAGTATTAAGCATAAAATTAACAACTAAATTGTGTTATTAATCACAGGTTCAGAGGGAAAAACAAATTACAAAGGATTCCAATCATGGTTCATCCTAACCTAACCAAAAGGGGATTAGAAACTCAGAGAGTTGCCCAAAATAAAATAAGGATAAAAGTACAAGAATAGAAATGCCATGCAACCTTAAGAAACCACACTTGAATCCTCAAGTTCCACACAGTCAAAGATGAATCTCCAAGCTCTCCCTTTCTTTCTGTCCTTGGAATTATAGTCATAGAATGCCTCTTAGATAGGTTTTTCTCTTTTCAAATTGGTTTGTAACCAAACCCCCTTATGTTTTGCGCAATAGGCCTATAAAATTGCCTTATACTACTCGTTCAAATTGAGTGTGGCACATTCATACTGAGAATGAACGCACTATTTCTCCTCCGTGTTGAGTGTGGTATGCTAGCTCACACTGAGCATGGGTGCAATGCTTCTCTTCCATGCTGAGCATGGTGCGTTCACGCTAAGCATGAGGGATCCACTTGTGTTCCTTATGTGACTTCTCCATCTTCATGTTTTTGGTATGGTGTGCCCATGCTTTCCTATCACCTTGGTACTTTGTATTTCAATGTCTTTGTAGTTGGGAATAGACGTGACAGTAAAAATTGAATCTGTAGATACCTGTTCGACCCTACCTGACGAGAAAAATCTATTTTTATAATATTGATTCTTTATTATCTTTTATAAACATCATTTGAATTAAAATATAATTAATAACTAAATCTATAATTTATTTAAAATATATGAACAAATAAATTTTAAAGAAATGTGAGATGGATTCCCCATAAGCAGTGTTATGAAAATCGGTCCGATCATTGATCCGATTGAGATATTGGATTAGTGGATCAAAAGTCTAATTGGTGGGTTATTTATTGACTCAATTGACTCAGTATATATATTAAATTATATATATATATATATAATATACTCAACATAATATAACCATTTCATATTTTTATACTCCAAAATTAAATTTATGGTCATGATCAAACTATAATATATTATATAGTCATTTATTACTATAAATTACTACTATTTTATTGGGTATTATCATTAAATTATTTAAGAAACTCTAATTTTTTTAAGACTAAATACAAAAGTTATCGAATGACTATAAGCAAGTCCCTTCAACATGCATAAAATACATAAATATTGAATCATATCATGATCAATATGATAATAATTAGTTATTATATATTATTACCAAAATAAAAAAAATATATTATAGGAGCATATTATATATTATTCAATAATTAGCTATTAACAATTTAACATAGTATAAAAATTATAAAAAGAAAAAAAATCAACTGAATCAAATTGGACCAACTCAATCTAAATCATCTGATTTAACTAAATTCGATAAGATCAATTCAGATCAACCTGGATCGAATGCATTTTCGGTCATTCACCTTAACTGGACCGCTGGGCATTGAATCCGGACCGGTCCAGCTTTTGTAACCATGTCCATAGGTTTCCCCGAATCCAATAAAACCAACAGGGATGGAATTAGATTTTAATTTTTTGCCCATGCCTTTTATAAATCTAAACATGTCATGTCTTTTTTGGGAATGAATTGAAGATGGGGAGTTAAATCTGCCGTTGACTGACCCGGTTGTCATGTCTACTTAGAAAGCTTCAACCCTTGCTACTTACAGGTCATCAACATTCTCCTGCTCATTTTCGTATCTTCACAATATAAAAACATGCAAGCTTTTTTCAAATATCATCATACTCCAACTGAATGAAATCATTTATTATTGGATCTTTTTTCAATTAAAGTTCCTTTGAACTAATGCAAAAACCATGTAAAATATCTTTAAAAATCTACTTCAGTTGTAGATTTATCGATCAATGCATTGCATGTTGATTGTGGTATCGTTTTCTTTTCTTTTGTATTCCCATTTATATGATCAAATTAAAGGTTTTTCTTCAACATTTATTATAAGATTATATATATATATATATATATATTTGTGTGTACTCATTTAATATAAAATTGAAAAACATTTTTTAAGAAAAAAAAATAGTTTATTCAAAAGCTAATCTAAAGTCCAGCATATTAGCTACAGTTAATCATCAAATTTAAAATTTAAAATAATATATAAAATCGTTAGCTGAGAAGAAAGTTTCGTTTTAGCCTAAAGATAAAAAAGAAACAGTAGTTCACTAAATTTCCAATGATAATTCATTAGACATCAATTAATTATTGTCACGGCGGTCGTTAAGCTTTATTAGTCATTATTTATTTTTCCTCGCATATTCTCTCACTCATCAACAAAGGATCAGATAGATAGTCAACTTAATAAAAATGATATGATTACTCATAATTACAAGTTTATACATTTATACACACTAAGACTAACTAATCATCATCATCATCTCTTGGTAATCTAGAGAGAGATGGATGTCCTTTCAGTCATGAGAACAAGCTAGGGTAAAGGGGATACAAAGCAGAAAAAAAAGGTACTATAATGAGGCAGACAATAAAGCAAGCCCGTGATAGTAATAATAATGATAAATAAGAAAAAATAAAGTGAACCATAACCTAATTAATTAATTAAGCTAGTATGACCACAAGGATTGCCCCATGTTGGCCTGATCAACGACCATGTCCATGCCAAAAAGGGACTTGGTTTGTGAAGACAAGAGCCTGCTTGAGTGGTACAAGTTCTCTGATGATGAATTGGAGGCTTCAGGAAGCACTGAGGGTTGTTGTTGTTGATCTGACAGTGGTGAGAATTGGAGCATTCTCATGTGTACAACCTCTGCTTGTGCCAGTGCCAATTGGGTTTGGAGCACATCAACTTGTTGTTGAAGAGAGGATATGGCTCCCACACATCCATAGACAGGGTCCCTCACCCTTGCATTGGCTTCATATACCATTGAACTAACCGCATCACTTCTTTGGTGTTCAGGTAATTCCTGCCAATTTTGATAAATAAAAAAATTAAAAACATCACCCATAAGAACAATATAATTATATAGAGAAATGTTATTTGTATAACAAAATGTACAACCTGAGACAAAAAAAGTGAGAAACATAAGATGTAATAAATGATATGATATGGAGAAAGACACAAAATGATATTATATAAATTGTTGTATGAATTATTGAATAAATAACTCATCTCAATTATATATTTCGAAATATCATATTACATGACATTTGATAGTTAAGTGATGTCGAAGTGACTTTTAGGGTAATGATTGTTTGCTCATAGTGTGGTTCAACCATTCAGAAAACGGAAAAAGAAAAGAAAATGTTTTATATGTGGGTAGCATAAATGTGTCCCCATGTAAATGTTATAGAATTAAAGGGAAAGAAAACCTTTACGTACCGAAACAGATAATATCACTTGGAAAAAAAAAAAAAAAAAACAGAGCTTCCACGGGGAGGCAATACGCTAGCGAATTTTTGACCAAGTTGCATAGACTAGCTTTTTGAATTTGTAGTGATCGAGGGCTATGATGTAAATTTAATCAGGGGTTATTTGGATATAAACTGATCCTATGCTTAGTCAAAAAGGGGTTGATATTATATGGTGCAAGTTGAAGTTTGTTACTTTGAAGGGGAAAATAAAAATATTAAACAGTTGACTATAGAGACACAATATTATGTATAACAGTTTCAGAATCATAATACTTTGAAATACAATATACATCTCAACAAGCCATTGAAATCTTGATTCTATTATATCGCAACCGAAACGGCAACCCTTCAATTGTATTTCTTGGCCGCAGTATGCTTGAATTAGGGTAATTAAAGGGTAATACTATTTTGGTTTAAATATTATGCAATAAAAAAATGGATATTCAAGGTTAAT
The DNA here is from genome assembly GCA_007407185.1 of Glycine tomentella. Lineage (NCBI taxonomy): Eukaryota > Viridiplantae > Streptophyta > Magnoliopsida > Fabales > Fabaceae > Glycine > Glycine tomentella. Next base: position 191,094 of record PYAF01003870.1, read on the forward strand.
TAACGATAAATTCTTGTGGTCATGCTTAATGGATTCTAATTTTGTTCATCACTAAAGAAACAACAAGATGACATTTATGTCCATGCTTGGAACCAACTATGATGATTATTTTGCTAGTAAGCCAATATGTCATCAAGGTATCATGCTTACAAAATAATTAACTTCTTAAATATTAATTTATTCACAGGTTGAAACATCTTTATCTGGGGAATCGACATCACTTTTGGACACATTACTAATGTGTCTCTATCAATGTAACCCTGATTTTAAAGACAAAAGGAAAAGTTGAGCATACTAGAACTTTCTTTTTTCCGGAATTATCATTGCCCAAGGAGTCCAAGACTAAAAGCCAAGCCCCAGCGGTGATCACAAAGAGAGATGTTGAACAAATTGGGATACATATAACCACCATGTAATGATGAGATTAACAACATTTTTTTTACTTTAACCTCTTCACACTGAGTATGGCTTCAAGTGGTAAAGCTAATTTATATACATATGATCTTTTGGTCTCTTTATATGCACTAAAGAATCATATGGGGTATTACTAGTACAGTAGTACCTTACTTTAACAAAAAATGAGAATTATATACAGTTAATTAAAAAGTGCCGACCGTAGGGCCTGCCTCAACTGTAATTAACCACTATAACGGAAGTAAATATGGGAGAAACAAAAGAAAGATATCCTTTTCACTTTTCTTGGACATGCAACTACTTTCAATTTAAGAAATAGAATAATAGCTCATAATAGATTAATATGCTAGTAATTAAAAAAGAAAAGATAATTAAAAACTCAATAGTTTTCACCAAAAGAATAAAGAAAATATCGATATGCTAGTAATTAAAAGACTCAGGACCTGCTAAATCAGATTTTTGGAACAACCTCTTCAATTAAGGAAATAAGAAACATGTGGAGAGGAGAGGCTAACTGATTTACTTTTAGAAGTTGTTAGTATATACGGTTTCAATGTCTTGAGACAATAGCAGTTAAAATAAGATTACTTGGACCCTAGAGCTAGTTTCAGTTCTCAGAGCGAAATAAATTATATGCCAAGTTGTTAGACATAAAAATCAATCACTTTCCCTCACCTAATTAATAACTAAAAAGAATAAATATATATAATTGGTTCATCGTGAGTTTAAAGTTTGTTCTTTGTTTCTCTCACTCTTCTAAGAGGCGGTTTCATAACCATCAAAACTAATCTAAATTTCTTTAAGATAAACTAGTCATGTAAATTCAAGTTATTTTTTTAATTAATTTAAATTTAACTGAGTCTTTTGAAAATCGATCATTTTGAAATATATTTTAACTAATCTATTTTAAATTTATTTTTTTAAATAAAAAAAAACACAGTATGCATGTTAGAAATACGATCTGAATGAATGATCTCTACAATTTCTTTAAGAGGTAAATAGTATATACAATTATATATTACCAAAGTATATACAATTCAACCCCTAAATATAATTGAAGGATAAGGAATTGAAAAATGAAAAAGAACGAGGATTTTTTTTGTCAGCAAATATAATGTATATTATATATAAAAGGTACCAACAGTACCCAGAAAGTGTACAAACGAGGATATGAATTGAAAAAATAAACATAAAAGACTGAGTTAGATTTATATTTAAGAATCAGTTATATTTCAAATTAAATTGCTTCCCACAATAAATAATTCTTAAAATTTTAGGTGTAAGTTGAGGGGGGCCAATCTATCAATTGTCCATACTTTAAACTCAAATACTTAGGAAAAGAAATATGTAGATAGGAAATCGAACATTTTTTATATGCTGTTATTATTTTATTTGAGTATGTAAAGATCTTTCAGACACAGGTAAATGCCATGACTCTTGAGCTCTGATGGAGATTAGTGTGTTTGGATTGATAGTAAGAATCCATAGTGAAATCAATACAAGAACAATTATTAGTAGCTTCAGAAAATTACAGTGAGTTGAACTCACCGTATTAGCGAACATGCAATCAGGTTCCTCTGATTTCCTATATATATATATATATATATATATATATATATATATATATATGCGCATTGTGGATTAACCCTTTACTTGGTTGATTAGGTATAGGTAGATGTACGTGTAGCAGTGTTAATTACACCTTTTGTTCCCAAAAACACTAGCACTTCTTGTGCTCTATTTCACTAATTTTGTTTTAGATAGGCAAAATACTATTATTAAATTAAAAAAAAAAAAAAAAAGCTAAGCGACTTGGCAAAAGATCGATATGCCAAGGTGTTATTATCATCATAGGAGTGCTCTATGTCACTAATAAATTCATTTAGCTTATCAAAAGAAAAAAAATTGCTTATGAAAAAGAAAACAAATGTTAAAATATAGTTTGAGCATAAATTAGTAATTAACATCCTTTTTGGTTTTATTTTTTCAACCATTTCTTAAAATATATTATGATTCTCCCATAGATATATATTCATGGCTTTAAACTGTGGCTACAATTGTGTTACCATTAGCAATATAAATGAAAATTAGGGATAAACGTGACTTAATGCAGCAGCCACTAGTATATATGATTGCAAACCGTAATTTAAAAATTAAAACCATGGATATATTTGTTAAATGCACAGCATATATAATTCTGCTTAACATTCAATGTATAGCAAAAGTTGAATGGGTCCTAAAAAAGAATTCCACAACAAAATATTTTCATGAAAACGACAGAGATTTCGTGCGAGGATACGATGATAGAGATAGGAGAGGTGCATAACAGCTTGTACCTGTAACATTTTGTTTACATTGCTAGCCCCGAAAACCTTGTGAACACTACCAAACTTCTGGGGTTCATCAGCTGGAAAATAAGGAGCAAACACGCAATCTCGCGTGCATCTCCTTCGAAGAAGCTTGCACGCCGCACATGGCGACATGGTACCTTGCTTTCTACCACTCTCCTTCATGTTCTTCCTAGTGCAAGAACAAGGCAATGTGCTAAGAGCTATTAGGTTAATTTCCTTAACCCTAGAAAAAAAAAAAAAAAACTAATGGAGGGTTCTTAACAATGTGAAATAGGGAGCAAAAAGAAGGCTTAAAATGAAGAAAGAAAACAAGAGAGAAGTTGAGAGAGGAGAAGGTGGACTTAAGTTAAGGGGGGAATTGGAGATGATGTTATATAGACATGTTATGTGACAGCAAATCTTTGGTGGGCTCCACAAAAGAAGAGGCTATAGATTGTGCTGGACAAAATCATCTATGTTGATAAGATCTAGCCCCCACCTTGAAAAATATATTTTGTCTCACTATTTTATTTCATATTTTTTCTACGCGCGCACTCGTAAGCTTTGTTGGCTTCACCATTTGAAAGTTCTTCGTTGATTTGAGAGGGTTCGGTTCAGAACAAGTCATCCACCTTCCTTTCTGTTTGCAGACAGTAATTGGTAGGAATTGTAATGTTAATTGGGTTGTTATTCTCTGCACAAGTCAAGTACATTGGTCAGTGTTTCTCATTGGCCTTGTGTTGTGCTTTTTCTTTTTGATCCAAAAGTGACACATGGATTTATTTTCCTTTCCTTATTAATTTGTTTATGGAAGCTTTACAAGGTGAACATAGAACAGATCAGTTTGTACGGGTACCAAAGATCTTGACAAGAAATAAACTAAAAGGAACAGTGTAAGTACCCTCTATGTAGATTTGAAAGAAAACAAATGAATTAATTGGACTTTTGTTCATGTAGTTTTTTTTATTCGGCAGGTCATCTAGATTTTTTTTGTCATGTGCTTTATTTAATGGGTAATTTTTAATTCTTAGTTTAGGAACAGTTAAGTACCCTCTATGTAGATGTGAAAGAAAACAAATGAATTAATTGGACTTTTGTTCATGTAGTTTTTTTTTATTCGGCAGGTCATGTAGATTTTTTTTGTCATGTGGTTTATTAAATGGGTAATTTTAATTCTTAGTTTGATTTGCTTAAATTAAACTCTGTTCTTTTACAATCAATTAAATAAAATCTAATAGGTATACTATGATCCAACACATATTGACATGGTCCTGGTACTTAAAAATAAGGTTTGAAAATGAAGAAAGTACTTTAAGATGATAATTGGCATCCCATGCATAAGAATTAGAAGATTAGTTTGAGGCTACATAGTAAGTATTTCAAAACTTTCACATTCTTCACAAATAAGGTGAAATTATTTCTTCATCTGCATTTTAATTTTTCATTTTCATTGAGTATGTTTTTCTTAATGATATGCATGTAGTGGGTTTATTACATGTAGATTTAGATCTTGATAGATTTTCAAGAGTTTAGGTATTTGTGATGTGCATTTGCTTTTGAGTATGTTTGTAACTCAAAAGGTTATCGTGGAAAGATTCAAGTGTGTTACTTGGATCAATTAGATGTAGATTTCTTTGAAATCAAATCAGTATAAATTGTTGTTTGCATCTTTTACTGTAACCTTTAATCTCTTCTATTGCTTCTTGCATAAGTTTCTTATCCTTTGAGCTTTAAATAATTGTTTTTCATATTTGGGCAAGTGTTTGATTGAGTTTAAGGAATCAAAGAGTATATGCAATGCACCTAAATCTCTTAGATTAATTGGTTTACAGAATGTATTTGAGAAAAGTTTTCAATTGGGGTCATACATTGATTTGGAACCAATTCACCCCTTCTTGGTTTATGATAATTCTTGCCATTATTTCTCATAATTGGTGATTAGAGCTTTACTTGATAGTCATTCAAACGGTTTTCAAAAAATATGCCCATAATGGCTGGAAATCATCAAAACCTTTGTGGAAGGTGCTTCTATAAACAGACCCTTCTTCTTACTAGAGAAAATTATCCGTTTTGGAAAGTACGCATGAGAATTTTTCTTGAATCCATTGATAAAGGAGTATGGGTTGTCATTGTAAATGGCCCTAGCATTCCTAAGGTTATTGTTAATGGAAAAAAGGTAGAAAATGATTTTAATTCTTGGACACCAAAAGAAAATAGGCGTGTTCAATATAATGTTACAACTAAAACTATTATAGCCTCTGCTTTTGCATTCCTAAGGTTGTTGTTAATGGAAAAGAGGTAGAAAAAGACTTTAATTCTTGAACACCAAAATAAAATAGGCGTGTTCAATATAATGTTACAGCTAAAAATATTCTAGCCTCTGCTTTAATGCTTGATTGATTTTTATCATGCTTCTCAATAAGTAGATGCCAAAGAAATTTAAGAAATCTTATAAGTGACTCATGAAGGTACTACGAAAGTCAAGAGGGCAAGAAATTACACTCTCATTCAAGAATACGAAATGTTTAGAATGTTGCTGGGAGACAGCATCGTAATTTTACACATGTGGTTAATCATTTGTTGGCTCTTGGAAAAACATTTGATAGAAGAGAGCTCAATGTAAAAGTTATAAAAAAAGTCTCAATAGAACTTGGTAACCCAAAAGTAAAACGATATTGAAATCTAAAGATTTAACTATAATGATGATAGCTACACTTTTTAGCAAGCTAAGAGAATATGCGTTAGAGCTTGGGAGACTTAAGGATGAAAAAGAAGTTGACAAGAAAAAGAAGGGATTAACTTTAAAGGCAACTACTTCACATTATGAAGTTAGTGATGAAGACCCTTCGGAAAATTTGGATAATGAAAATTTGAATTTGCTTGTTAAGGAGTACTCCAAGTTCATAAAGAAGAAAGAAGAGACTAAGGGAACTTTCAAAAAAAGAGCAAAAAGAAAATTGATTCTACTCCCACAACCTATACAATCTACTTGATGCATTCAAAGAGTTACATGAAGAAGCACAAAGACTCACTTTTGTGAACAAGACTCTAAAAGGCCAAGTTAGATGGCATATTGAAAAATTTACCACTTTACAAAAGGAAGTCTATGATTTGAGAAAAAAAGAAACTTGATTTAGAAAAATATATTGAGGACTTCACATGTTAATGTAAATCTAGAAATACTGCTTCTAGCTCAAATTGCGAAAACTGCAAGCATCTTCAATCCAAAGTTGATTATCTCGAAAACACACTTGACACATTCACAAGAACCTTTCATTTCATGTCACTATTGCATGTATAGAGGTCATAGACAACTTGGATGCCTTGTTGGGTTCTCAAAAGTGTGTCATAGGTAAGGCTGGACTTGAGTATGGCTTAGAGAGAAAACAAAAACCTTATAAGATTTTCTTTAACTTCTCTAAAACCTTCACCTTACCTTTCATTTCATGTCACTATTGCATGTATAGAGGTCATAGCTCTTCATCATGTTTCATCAAAAGATATGGTATTCCTAGTGGGAAGTATAAGTAGATTTCCAAAGGAAATCAAAAGACTACTAAACCAAAAGGACCCAACATTATTTGGGTATCTCAATCTTCTCTCTAAATTTGTTTTGTAGGTATGCCTTAAAGCCAAGCAATCAATGTGGTATTTGGATAGGGACTTGCAAAAATTTGTCTCTCCAACACGAAAAAACTAGGAGAATTTGTTACTTATGATGACAACAACAAAGGGAAAATTCTAGGTTGTGGTAATGTAGGAAATTTTAAAAAATCTAGCAACCTTGAGAATACTAGATCATTGATATTGGAGAAGCAAAATGTTGATACAAGTTAACAATCTACAAAGGAGTTACCCAAAGAATGGAGAACCTCAAGGGACTTATCACTTGACCACATAATAGGTGATATAAACAAAGGAAATTTTCTAAGACCATGCAAGGAGAGTTTGAAATGTCCATGATGGGGGTGTTAACCTACATCTTAGGACTCCAATTAAAATAGTTGGATAGTGGTATCCTCATCAACCAATTCAAGTATTGTAGTGACCTACTCAAAAGATTTGGTATGGAGAAATCCAAAAAGTCATCAACACCTATGGCTACTTCATCCTACTTTGATCCGTATGAGAAAGGTAAACATGTAGATGAATCAAGATATAGAAGTATGATTGGCTCTCTCTTATATCTAACTGCTAGTCATTTCGACATCATGCATAGCATTTGTGTATGTGCTAGATTTCAAGCTAACCCTAAGGAATATCATTTAGTTGATGTGAAGAGGATGCTTAAGTACATAAAGGGTACATTGAAAGTAGGATTATGGTATCCTAAGGATGCATCTATTAGCTTAGTTGGGTATTTTGACTCGGATTATGTTGGGTGTAAGGTAGATAGAAAGAGTACTAGTGAAACATGCCATTTTTTTGGGAATGCTTTGGTTTTTTGGAATTCTGAGAAATAAGCCTGTGTGGAATTATCTACAGCAGAAGCTAAATATAGTTTTGTCAGTATTTGTTGTACTCAAATCCTTTGGATGAAGCAATAACTAGAGGGTTTTTGTATCTACCTTGATCACATTCCCTTGAGATATGGCAACACAAGTACAATTAATTTTACCAAAAATCTAGTCATGCATTCAAGAACTAAGCATATTGAAATAAGACATCATTTCATTAGAGATCATGTGCTTAAAGGAGATTGTTTTATAGAGTTTGTAGACACAACAAACCAACTAGCTGACATTTTCACAAAGCCTCTGCCTAGGGATAGATTCTATGCCATTAGAAATGAACTAGGCATTATAGATGTATATTATCTAGTTTGACATGCATATGCATTCTTGTGTATTTGTTTTAATCTTATGTATTGCTGCTTTTCTGCCTTGATGGTGTTTATGTATGTCTAGTTTGGTTCATGTATGTGTGTGATCATAAAATGTTGTTTTGGTTTGTGCGTGTGTATGTGGTTTTATATGGAAAAGTGTTCTTTATCTGCATTTAGTTGATTATACATGCAAATAATCGACTATTTCGTGTTAGTTCAAAGTTGAAAACTTCACTTAGCACAAATAGTCGACTATTTCAAGTGGATAATCGACTATTTTGTTTGGAAAATTTTCAAATTTGAAGATAGTAGACTATTTCCCAATATAATCAACTAAATGAGTCTAGAGAAAAATTATTGCTTTGTAGACAGTCGACTAACTCATAAAATAATCGACTATCTGTACTAGACAATTTTTGTGTGTGGTTTTTTTGCATAAAATAGTCAATTATGAATTCATTTTAGTTGATTATTTCATTTGTTTTGTGTCCAAAAGGTCTGTCTCTTTGTTTCACGCACAAAACCTAATCCCCAACCACACTCTTTATTTCCCATAACTCATTAAACCTACACCTCTTAAAAAAAACACTCAAAAACTTTATAAAATCCTATTTCTCTTATCCCTAACCTCACAAATCAAAATCTCACTCTATCTCAAAACCCTGTTTTTCTCTTACATTATTCCCCTCATCATTTCTTCCTCCAACCCCAACAAGAGGTGCAAAAGATCAATTGCAGAGACCAACAAGAAGAATAAGAAAAGGAAGGATAAAGTAAGCGCAAAGGAAAATGTAGATGGGTGGTTGTCTGATGAGAAGGACAAAGATTACTTCAAGTATTTTTAAAAGGAAATGAAGATATTGGTTCAAAAGTATCTATCTCTGGAGTTGTTTGCAAATCAAAACTTCGAGATCTAAAAGATTCTAGTGAAGCAAGGCGTCAAAACATTTGTGGAGATGTAAGGTCATCACTATCTAGATTTGGTGAAGGCATTTTATGTGGTTATTAGGCTCCAAGATGGGGCATTCACTCTAAGTTAAAGGGTGTTGATATTGTATTGAATAAAACTATTTGGTCAAAATTATTGGATTGGAAAATTACAGGTGGTCTGGATGGATTTGATAAAGTAAAAGTCTACAAGGAATGTTTGAGGGTTCCTCCCAATGCCACCAACTTTGAGCAATTCAAAGCAGAAGGTATGAAGATGGATGAGAGACTCCTTGCATACACTATTGCTTGGATTCTTGTAGCTAGAGGAAGAAATCATGTTACCCTCATCATCGATGATCTGATTCTCATTCATGCTATAAAGTTTAGAGTGAAGATTGATGGGGCTACTGTGTGGTGGACAACATCTTGAAGACTAGAAGACTCTTCGACTACCAAATTCATTATGTAGTGTTTCTCACAAAGTTCAAGGAGCATTATGGTGTGGACTTCAGAGATGAAAAAATCAAGATTTTAACAAACACCAACATAGTGGAAAAAGCCTTAGTGTCTCATATAGGACTTGTTGAGAGAAACAGAAGGTGGTTCTACAAGGAGGAGGCACCAGAGCCAGAGATTGTTGCATAAGCACTAGAAGTGGATGAGAAGCCTCTTTCTCCTTTTGAAGCCACATTGTCGAGGAAAATATATTAGATTTATGATTGGAAGCTCCAGCAAAATGAAGCTCACAATGAGTACATGGAAAACATTAGTGAGAGACTAGACAACATTGAAGAGAGGCTGAGGAAGCATCATGTTGGAGATGATTGTGATGAGGAGGTTTAAAGCCCCCCTTAGCCTACCTTAGCCATGAGTCTTATATTGCCTTGTTATATTTTTATTATAAGTTATATGGTTGTTTGTTCATGTTCTTTGTTTTCTTTTGATGTTAATGCCTTTCAATTAAGTCCTTGATCAATGTGCTATATTTTCAAATATCAATGAAAGTATATTATGTGTTATTCTAGAATTTCTACACTTTTCGTTTTACTATAGTTGGTTTATCTTTGAGATGCCCAAAGGGGGAGAAAGGTGTATGTTGTTCTTCAATAGGAATATGTATTTGATTTGGACTTATAAAGGACTATACAAGTATTGAAGAATAAAAGCAACAACATCAATGAAGTTTGGTCATCATCAAAAAGGGGGAGAATGTAAATATAAAGAGTAGATAAAGATGAAGACTCTTAGTTTATTTTGATGATGTATTTGTATTAAGGAACCTTAGTCATTATTAGGATGTTTTTTATACGTAAAATACTTGAATGTGTGTGGCAAATCATGCATACATGCATCCTAGACTAGGAGAAGTATATCAATATTACTCTACATGTTAATCATTACATTAATGATTGATCTTAAGCCTTAAAGGGTTGAAATTTGAAATTAGTTTCTAAAATCACTAAGTTTCAACTCTGCATCATGATAATCGACTATATGTTATTATAGTCAACTATATCAAGCCTTTGAATTCTCAGAATTGAGAACATCTCAAAGATAGTCGACTATCTTAAGTGTCTAATCAATTATCTAGTTCTGAATAAGTTTTTCGCTTTCACAAACAATCGATTAAATGGTAATATAATTTAAAGGAAAATATCACAAGAAGGGGGTTGAATTGTGTAAAAAAAGGAACTTTGTAAAACAGGTAACTGATTTATGGAAACATAATCATATGATGAAAGAAAAAAAAGTCATAAAGCACAACAAGTTTTCAAGAGCCTAAAAACCAATTTAGACCTTGAGTTAGTTAAAAGTAGAGAGAGAACAAGAAAATATCAAACAAAGAGTTATATTGGTTCATCTCTACTAGTGAGACTACTTCTAGTTCTTGGCAAACCACCAAGTTTCACTAACTTCTCACAAGTTACAAGTATTGTGTCACAACCACTTCTGGCTCTACAAATCAAGCTCTACCCCAAGCTTGATTAACACCCAGTGTTCTTTGTCCTACCAAGTCACTATTGGTTCTAAGCAAATCATAATAGATTTGTGGTTGAAGATTGCTCAGAGACTAAAACTAGAATCGTCTTACAAATAGATATACAAATCAGTGCTTAGTTTTTTTCTCTCTTAATGTGTTCAAGGTGTTTTGAGAGCTTTTTCTAACTTTACAATAATATACAGGAAGGTTTTTGCAAAAAGAATCAAGAATGTTTTCCGCGCAAGATCTATCTTTAGTCTTCAAAGCTTCTAGTTTATATAGGCATTATCTCCAAGTATCTGTTGTCTCACAACGGGTAGATATTTTCACTTGATCTTCGTCTGATGAAAATGGCCGTTGGGAGCATTTAATGCTAGCATGAAATACACACGTCTTTTCTTCATGCAGAAAGTTCTCTTTTCAATGCTTGCGTGTTAGAAAATTCCAGCAGGTAGTCACTTATTTGTGTTCGAGCAGGTCATGTGTACCAAAGCTCTTCTTTTGATGACGATTGAGAAATTTCAGATCTTGACTTCATTTATTTTTCATAGGATTCGAAAAATCCTAGAAGAATGTTTTTGCAAATAAAATCTTAGACATAGAATATTAAATGAGGTCTTAAATGCCATCACACATGTTGTATCAAATTATGACTCCATATGCCTATCATCTGAAACATCAAATGCAAATTTTATCATATACGAAATATCAGATACAAATTTTATCATATATGAAATATCAAACACATAGCACAACTTTTAACCTTTGCATTTGTTTACATCTAATAAAAAATAATTAAGGGTCCTAATTCGTCTTTAAGACACAAATGTCTTTTTGACTCAACAATAATCGACTATATTTTCTTCATAAAATCCAGGTGATTCGAATAACAATTTAGTTGACTATCTCTATGGCATAATCGACTATTTTAGGTTTGAGGCTATAAAAATTAGTTTTCCGAAGGACTTCAGTGTGGCACCATTTTATCTTATATTTTACATAGTGTTTTCATCGAGAGTTTCTAAAAACCTCAAAGTGTCACCACCACCCTGATCCTTGACTAAAAACATCATTTCACATGGATGCAATAAATCTTGGCATGGATCATGAAGATTAGTTTGAGGTTGCATAGTAAGTATTTCAAAACTTTCACATTCTTCACAAATTAGGTGAAATTGTTCCTTGATATGCATTTCTAATTTCCGTTTTCATTGAGAAGGTTTTTCAATGGTGTGCCTGTAGTGGGTTTATTACATGTAGGATTAGATCTTGATAGGTTTCCAAGAGTTTAGGCATTTATGGTGTGCATTTGCTTTTGAGTTTGTTTGTAACTTCAAAAGGTTATAGTGGAAAGATTCAAGTGAGTTACTTGGATCAACTGGATGTAGATTCTTTTGAAATTGAACCAGTATAAATTGTTGTGAACATCTTTTTTTTTAACCTTTAATCCCTTGTATTGTTTCTCTCATAAGTTTCTTATCCTTTGAGCTTTGAATAATTGTTGTTCATATTTGTGTAAATGTTTGATTGAGTTTAAGGAATCAAAGAGTATTTGCAACACACCTAAATATCTTAGATTAATTGGTTTAAGGAAAGTATTTACGAAAAGATTTCATTTGGAGTCATAAATCGATTTGGAACCAATTCACCACCTCCACTTGGTTTATGATAATTCTTGTCATTATTTCTAACAAGGCATGCTCAACGTATTTCAGGTGAGTTGAGGTGGGTTGGGCTAATGTTTGGGCCACATTATTTCACTTTCCCCTTTATCGTTATTTGCTAACAATGATTTGAACGATGTTGTGTGATGATATTAATGAGATGAAAATGGATAGAGTAAATATTCTAAAAATTAGTAAAATAAGACAAAAAATTAATTTAGGGCTAAATACTACAATTTAAATTTTTAGGAACTAAAATTGACAAATGAAAATTTTATAGTGACTAAAATTGAAAGATAAAAATCTTATATAAGGACTAATTAAAATCCAAATTTCAAAATTTTGTGACGACTAAAAATGGTACAAAAATATAATGATATGTAACATAATTATTCATGCTATACTCACAAGGTTGACACGTGACACTTTCATGTGGCGCCATATGGATGTGTTTGGCATGTGACACTTTTATACGGGTATCGTGTGGTATCAACATAGCATGGTTTTCTTGTGTGGCGTTAGTGTAGATTTCTATTGAACAGTGGATACTAGCTAATGGATCTAATTTAATGTTGGGGACTAAAATACTAAGAAAAAGTTTATAACGGATCAAAACTGGTACAAAATTTTAAAGACTAAAAATTAAAATCCAAAATAATTGAAGAACTAATAACTATTTTTTTTTTACGTGGAAAAACTAATAACTTATTTAATCCTATTCTCAATATATTAAAATTAAGGTTTAGATATTTTTTCCATCTATGTAATTTAGTACTTTTTTTATTTTCGTCATAGTAATTTTTTTTGTTTTAGTCCTTACAAAATATATTTGTTATATTTTTTTCTTTAAAATCCTTTAATAATGTTTTTTTACTGTTTAAAATACTTTTTTATTGTTCAAAATAGTATCTAAAAAGTTTTAAGGACAAAAGTAAAACAAACACGTTACAAGGACTAAATTTTTAAAAAAAATCAAAAACAAAAATAAAATAAAAACAATAAATTACTGAGAAAAAAATATTCAAGCCTAAAATTAAATTCTATACAATACAAGTGCTTGAGACTCAAAGGGCCAAGACCAAAAATAGAAGAAAACACGGTTAAAGAATACGCGCACGAAGCACATGCTCCGAATCAAGATGATATCACTCGTGCATGGTGCATACCATATATATAAATTGTAAGTGGTTGACAAGTAAGGTCCTGGATATACCTACTTACCCACAAAGACTGATCAGAATGTTAACTAAGTTTTTTTATTTTATAATTTTATAAGCAAAAACTTTATTAGAAAGTTAACTAAGTTTAAATAGAAGAAAACAAAGTTGATGACCATTTAATGATCTTAACCACAAAAATATTTTTAAGGTGGGTGATAATGTATATCCTTGTTATAATTTGTAATAAATATATTGTATGCCGTTTCTTTTACCTCTTCTAACAAGGAGGGATTAACATGGGTGACCCTGCAAGTGACCTTTTATTTTTTATGATATTTTTGTCTTCCTTTTATGAAGCTTAACTTGATCCTTAAGCAACATTGTTGGGTGTAGTATCTACCCATGTCTTTATTTTATGTGCTTTAGATTTTTCTGTTGACCCCTTGTGAGATCTTGATACAAGCTTTATAAGCACAGACAGGGATTTGAATGTCATCACATGCAACAGAGAAAAAGAAAACTAGATTCAGATAGTAACTTCCAAGTAAGAAGAAACTGAGAAGACATGCACTAAGCACCAATTAGAAGAAAAAGTTCCACGACAACAAAGATATGTATGCCTTGTGAAATAATTGAGATTACTGACTTTTGGAGGCAAATAATGTCATCACGAGTGTTTACAACATTTGGCACTAGCTATAATTTATACTAATCTCAATGGTAACGTTATCGCGTGCACTACCAAATTAGAGATTCACTAACAAATCAAAGAATTTATATATTCGTTAATGAATGTTAATTACACAAACCTAATGACGAATCCTCAAACAATAGTCCAGTAATTTTATTCATAAATATACAAAACAGAGAAAAATACGCTTGAAATTCTGAACCCTGTATAACAGAGTTTGTCTTTTAAATCACCAAAGGTATGGGTTAACTAGTACCGGACTGTATCGTTTATAAAGAAAAAATATATTAGTTCAGATTATTCCATCTTAACTAATAGTTTCGGCTTCCAATCTTGAACACCCAATTACTTTAAATATTTGAAGGAAAAATTTAACTACCCACAATAATCTTATTTAACTTAAACAAAATTGTCTCCAATTTAAATTACCTAGACAAAAAAAAAAAATGTCTTACATTTTAAAAACGAGTTTAGACAAAATATGTAAGTATTACAAACTCCTTAATCTACATATATAAAAAAATCATAAACTTTTTTACATTAGATTTTCCCATGTCATTATGACTTATCACATGACATTGGTGCTATGAAATATAACACTATGAAATGTTTTTTTTTTTCTTATCATGATATTAATATAAAGTATTCATTTTAGAAATCATATTGATTAATTTATGTTGAAAATGGTAAACGTGCATTTAAAATAGATATTCCTCTTTTAATATAATTTATTTCATATATAAAATTAGAATTCAAATCTTGAATCAATTCAAGAATACAAGTGATTATTATTTATGTCAATCAATATTGTTAAAATAATTCTCTTATATCGAAAAGTGATATATATTAATAATATATAAAGTATGTTAGATATATAAAAAAGAATATTAAATATGTTAAATATATATATAATGTATAGTAATTATTTGCATATATCTATTATTTATGTCTATATTATTATTAATCATTTGATTGTAATAATAGACAAAATTTATATTAATTAACGAAAATGATTCAAACTTTTAAAATTTTTGTCCCTAAATAAATGTTGATTTTTGTAATGAAGGTTCGTTCATTATTTTCTCAAAATTAAATTAAAAATAGTTTTAAATTTTGATGTTGAAGGTAATAGGGTGCAGAAAATGAATCTGGATCAAATCTTTCTCACCAGTAAGGTGCTGCCCACCATGAATTATGCTCATTCATTGACTATTGGCAACTTCGAAACATTTAGTATATATATCCAGTCAAATCATCTTTTAACTCCCTAGTGATGTACACGTGCAATTAGACACCTGAACGGCAACGCACATGTTGAGCATGACATTGGTTAACATCAAGAAAAGGGGGTCAAAAAAATAGCAAAAATTGCTACATATACGTGTATAATATATATATATATATATATATATATATGTGTGTGTGTGTGAAATAGGAAACATTATATTACAACAATGATTTATACATTCAAAAATCACGACAACATATCATTCATTCAAGGGATTACGTTTGAAAACTGAATGTACATCTAATGCTTAGTTTTCTTTTCAGGTGATTAATTGATGAAGCAATACACTTTTTTTGTATTGACAAATATTATATTAATATATAATACGGTACCAGGGTTAGTAAATTTAGAGAGTACTTTTTATTATAGTTGTAAAAACCAATTTGGATCGGTCAATCAAATTGGGTCAATCAAATTGGTTGGACCGGAAATCGATAACATAATAAATCCAGTTATGCTATTGAATCGATCATGTAGTTGACTCGGTTAAAATCGGTTGGTCGGATCAACTTGATTCTTTTTTTTCTTTTTTATTTTTTGGATTTTTTTAGGAATTTTGGATTATTATCAATAGTTATTTTGAATTTTAGAGTATGATCGAATTTTTTTTACTCAAAATAATATTAATTATATACTTATATATAATAGGTACATATATAATTTTAAATTTATAATATATAACGGGTCAAACCAGTTCAATGACTGATTTACCGGTTGAACCACTTATTCACTGACCAGCTTTCACAATTATATTTTTTATTATATTTTTATTAAAAAAAATGTGACTTTACTTTTATTTTGTACTTTTTATACCATTTTTGTTTTAATATTTTTTAAAATTCTCAATAAATGTACTTCAAACTCTCGAATAGCTATTTTTAAATTTCAGTTTTTATCTTAAGATTTTTTATATAAAATCTCAATGGTTTAGACTTTTTCAAATCTTAAATATTTTTAGAGTTGAAAACAGATAAAACCGCTAACCGGAGGCTTTTGAAATTGAAAGACTTATTTCGTTATTAGACTTTAGTCTATTAGTTTTTCTAAAAACTAACAGGATCTATTCAAATAAATAAATAATAATAATAATAATACTAATACTAATAATAATATATCTATATCTATAATTATAAATAATAATAATAATAATAATATAACTATTATTGCATGAAATTCATATTATAATATTTTGAGATTATTTATTTCGTTCACTACAATAAAAATGACATATAACTACGGACATTTATTTCGTCAACTTTGAGAAGGCGTATATCATTTATTTCGTCAACTTTGAGGAAGCGTATATCGACGACGACTAATAGTCTGTAATTATAGGTTTTATTTTTTTCACCTACAATTACATTTCACTGTCACTATAAATAGTATATACAATTTGTAGTGTGTAGGTAAAAGTCATTAACTTCTACCTACAGTCCCAACTGTAAGTAAAAGTCATTAACTTCTAAGAACAACACAACAATTACCTATGCCCCCAATAATTTTTATGGTATCAAAAAGAACAACCCAACAAGCTTAATATAAAATATATAATTACAACCTGAGAGAAGTAGCTATATAATTCTTAACAACTTATGCGAAATTTTGTTGCATCTATTGTCAGAGAGATTGCATCTATCAAGATTCAAGTTTGACAGTGCAAGAAGCTTTGGCACAAAACATAACAACATCAAATCAAAACTTCAATGCAGATTTCAGGTTCATTAAGTCATATTATATAGTAGAAAGACATGATGAAGTTACACTTTTCACGTTCAACAAACAAAGTTTACTACCAATTACAACTACCAATGATCAATGGTGGAAATTGTTTGTTGTTTGCAGAAATTTAACGAATGGGACATAGGAGAAAGGGAAATTAATCATACTAAAACAAAAGAGATAAAGGAGAACGAAAGTGTCTCTAAGGAGAAATTTTAATTACTATTGCATCTACATTATGTGTCACATCTAATAGTATAGCTTCATATTAAATGAAAGAAAACCAATGTGTCCATAAACTCAGCAGTGGATACCTAATATCTAAATATATATGACAGGGCAAGATACTGTGATAGTATTGAAGCACAGATCGGAATGTTGTCTTAAACTTTGAGAAGTTGTTCAACAAAGTCTTTTACTTCAGAGGGATATGCTATCTGCAATAATAAGGTATTAGGACAGACTAGCCAGTGCTCATCTTTTAACATTAGTTACGATGTTTGCAACTGAAAATGTAAGTACTATGTTACAGAGAATAAACTGATGAGACAATAGAACATAAAGTGGAAGAAGAAAGCCGCATAGATAAGTGTTCATAAATGATACCGGGAAAAAAAGGGATTTTTTGAAACCGAAATAAAGTGTCAAACTGTGTTCAAATGAAGAACTCAGATAATTAGAGTTTCCAAATTCCCACTAGTATATATTGTAAGAAGAAATTATACTATTTACCTTTTTGACTAATGCTGCTATGAGTTCAGGAATATGCTGCAAATTTCTTGAATTATCACAATAGGATTTTTCTAGAAGAAAAAACTGTTAAAGAAAACTATCGTTGAAATAGTTAGTCTAGAAAGTTCATCTATGAAAATCCTAGAAACTAAGACTCTTAACTAAAAATGTATGTAAGTGGTAGATAAATCTAGAGATTGTAGCCGTAACTGATAGTTCTAGAATTATGAAAATGCTAGAATAGTCTAAAAGCTTTGTAATAAATGATGAGAAATCAGAAATCAATATTACCACTACCTTTCTCCATATATAAGAGTTACACGTCCTTCTATTACTTGTCCTCTAAAATTTCTAGCCTCCACGCCAATAACCATTTAACTATTAACCATTTTACTATTCCCCTAAAATACTAACATAGTTTAATACCTACATAAAAATTCAGCTTTTCCAATTAAATTTGCTTATGTCATTTTGTTTTTACCTACATTAGACATATATAGGTAAAAGTTTATTTTAGTTCTACCTACACTAAATTACTAAATTATGTCCATAAGCAAAAGTAACTGTATAGAAATTTAAGTTCGTTGACTTACATATTTTTTAGCAGTTGTTGACTTACACATTAATGTAAGTGCAATAACCTATTTAGATGTACGTGTTTTTCTAACGTATTTAGGAGGTATTACTATTATGTAAGTTTTTACATAAATTAATTAGGTCAAACTTTTAAAATATATTTATATCAAATAAATAAATTAAACTCAAGATTTAGATTTAGGAAGTAGATCCAGCTCGAGTCTCGTAATCAAAAGCCTAAACTAGCCGAGTCTATTAACTATTCCATTCATATATAATAAATTAGAGTGCACTATCTTAATTAAAATTGAATTAAACTATTAGTTTGTATGTCATTTTGAAAGGATGTGTATCATCCTTAAATTCTCTTTCTTCTTAAAATGTAAAATTATTATTTTTAAATTATATATACATATGTATTTTAATAATTTTAACTATTTTTGTAAATTATATCCTTTAAATTTACTCAAATTTAAAATATCCATACAATTTTCAAGATGCTTGCTAATTTGTACATATACCTTGGTCTTAAAATATACCTATTATAATTTTTTATAGTTATATAGGACTAGGAGACTTAAGTATCAGTTTCAACCTATCTTTCTTGATCTTTTAATTAATTTATAGGTTACATGATTTTCAATTTTTTTTTTTCGTTCATTGTTTCAATCCAATTGAATGATATGGAGCAACAGTTCATATTGCGGTGTGGATTGGAAGGACATATTGACATTTTTCTTCATGTTATACTACATTAAATTGCTCTTCTTCAATGTAGTTGATTCTTCTCATGTTTTACAAGATTTTTTATAATCATTCGTGTTTTACAAGATTTGGTAGGCTGGAAACATCCTCAGTTATTGATGAATATAGAGATTCAATTAAGCCAATAGTGTCACGTTGACTAGGAGAAAATTTGAATAAAAGTCAATTTAAGATGTGGTCAACATACCTGATAATAGTTGTGCATGATTACTTTTGACATCAATTTCACACAACAATTATCGGCTTTAATTTTTGCTTAGTTTATCTCAAATAGTTAGAGTTTAATGCTTTCATAAAACTCTAGTATGGTAAATAAAACTTTTAGCATTGATTAGTTTTTCTTTTGTTTTATCAGAGTTTCATAACATCAAGAAGAGGAAGGGAAGCTTTCAT
This sequence comes from Glycine tomentella, assembly GCA_007407185.1. Classification (NCBI taxonomy): domain Eukaryota; kingdom Viridiplantae; phylum Streptophyta; class Magnoliopsida; order Fabales; family Fabaceae; genus Glycine; species Glycine tomentella. The sequence goes on from PYAF01003870.1 coordinate 210,562, forward strand.
TGAAAGAAAGCTCACCCAACAAGTTGTGCTCGCTCAATGAAGAGGCTCATTCAGGGTAGGCCATGTGGTAGCTCAGGAGTGGAGAAAGTGGACCACATCATCTAAAGAACTCGCCCAATGAGAAAATCCCTTTGGAAGGAAGAAAAATGTAATTCAATTTGGGAATTCATAAGAGCTCGCCCACCGAGTGGAGCTCACCCAGTGAGCAAAGCCTACTAAAGATGTGACTTTTGGGTTTCACGAAGAGCTAGCCCAATGAGCAATGTCTGAAGTGAAGTGACAAGACAAGGGCCTTAGGCCCAATATAAAAGGACATTCTCATTAGGATAAAGGCATATCGACCTAGGGCTTGTGAAGGGTGGTTTTGAACTGTTTCATTGAGCTTCATCCATTTTTCTCCATTTATTTCCCAATTTTCTTGTATTTCTTTCCTTTGTAAGTCCTCTCATGACAATGAGAGACTAAACTACCCATCGTTGGGACTTGGGTGACTAAAATTCTTAATGTAATTATCTTTACTACTCATTTAATGTTATTCCTATTTCATTACTTTTTTTTTTATATTTATTGCTTTGTGTATAGCTTGATCATCCATGTGCATGTTGTTATAGTGTGATTATCATTGGAAAATATTTTTATACTAGGATTTGAAAAAAGGCTTCTAATTAAAAATAATCTAAGCGGATAGAATGAGGCTAATTAGCCTTGTGATAGACCATTGTTCTTAAGGAAAATCACTTAGTTTAGTTTGATAAGGAATTTGGGGTAACACTATGTGATTTATGCTCTTTCACATGAGGGATCATGATTTGAGTATATTAGTTGGTTAAGGCAGTAATTTTGAATGAGGAAAAACCCTTTTATTAAATCAACAACTATTTTGGTCAACCAAGTACTCAAGAATTCCCATAATTCTGCATTACACCATATTTCCTGCCCTCCAAATGTTTATGTTATTTCCTTTTAAGCCTTGCCCTATTTTTTGGTGTTATTTTTTTACTATTGCACTTGAAATTTCTGCTCTTTTAGATTCAAAAATCAAACCACAACTTAATTTACTAGCTTAAGATTGGTTTCACAAAAATTACCTTGCACAATCAAAGTCCCCGTGGACACGATACTCAGTCTTACCATTTATTACTTATTTGATTTGATGCACTTGCCAAATAGTTAACAAGTTTTTTGCGCCATTGTCGGGGACTTTGTTCCTCATGCTCAGTCGTTTGTCTGTCCATATTTTAAGCTTTTATTCTTCATTATTTAATTCTTTATTTTAAATTTCTACTTTTTAAATAAGCTTGAGAACTTTGCTCACTTGCTTCTTTAGTTGCTTGATTTGTGTATGCAAGGTAAAGTTTCCAAAGATGAGCTTCTTTCGCTTGATTGGAAAACTGAAATGACTTGTAAAAAAGTGCCTTGATAAAAAAAAGCAAAGAGAGAGGAGAGCTAGGCAAAGAGCTCAAGAAGTTTCTTCATCTTCTCCACAACCACCACCATCACCCCTCCATAATCACCAATCTCTTTACCTCCTCCTACCTTTGAGGAGCCACTAATAGTGGAAGGCAATTATAGTGCAGTGATCCAAAGAACTTTGCCTCAAAAATTAAAGGATCCCGAGAGTGTGATCATCCCTTGTTTAATAGGGGAGGTCTTTGTGGGAAAGTCTCTTATTGACCTAGGGGCAAGCATTAATTTGATGCCTCTTTCGATGCTTAAAAGAATTGGCAACTTGGAACTCCTACTGTAAAAACCTAAAATTATTCTAGATGTTATATTTTTATTATGGTTTAATTTTAAGAAGCATATATTAGTAAAAATTCTAAAACATATAAATTATAGAAGTTATTAAGCTAATATATATTATATGTAGCCACAATCTTTTGTTACATAAGTCATTTCTAAACAAGTACTGGATTTTTCATACACCAGCTTAGTTCATATCTTCATTCCTACACCACCATTAATCCAAGGCCTCGAGGAAATTGACCACTGTTGCCATCTAAAAAAAATGAAACAAATCTAGTGAGAAATAAAATTTCTCAGTAGGAAAAACTAAACCACCAAACACGTTAGTACGTTATTATCTTATCAATATAAATGAATCCATACAATAAATAATTATGCAAACTACAAATCTAGTGAGAAATAAAATTTCATACTTGTTGACTTCTTGTGCTCTAAATGCAATTTCGTTTTTATTCCATCATTGGCACTTTGACAAGTGTGATCTTTAGATTGTGTGGGTGGTTGTGTTTGAAAGCATGCTTGTGCCTTAGATCTAATGATTGGTCATGATCCTTACTTTCATCATTGATCTAACTTAGATAGGGTTGCTTAGTTTTTAGTCAATATAGTTTAGTTTTTCTTTTGCTTGAGGACAAGCAAATCTTAAATTTGAGGGAGTTTGATAATTGTTGTTCATGATTACTTTTGGCATCAGTTTCACACAACAATTATATGCTTTTTCCTTAATTTTTTCTTAGTTTGTCCCAAATAGTTAAAGTTTAATGCTTTCATAGAACTCTAGTATGGCAAATAATTTTTTTAGCATTTACTAGTTTTTCTTTTGTTTTCTTAGAGTTTCGAAACACCAAGAAGAGGAAGGGAAGTTGTCATTGAAAGAAAGCTCACCCAACAAGCTATGCTGGCTCAACGAAGAGGGTCGTGTAGAGTAGGCCACGTGGCAGCATAGGAGTAGAGAAAGAAGGCTACATCATCTAAAGAACTCGCTCAACCAACAAATCCCTTTGGAAGGAAGAAAAACGTAATTCAATTTGGGAATTCAGAAGCCACTACAAGAAAAATGACTTTTGCCTACGGACGCCTTTTGCCTACAAATATACATTAGTGTAGTAAAACTCAAAATACTTCTACCTTTAATTGATTAATGTAGGTAAAATTTAATGACTTATACCTACCATTATTTGGTGTAGGTAAATTCATTAAAATTAAAAAAAAAAAAAGACTTCAACTTACAAATACTTTGTGTAGATAAAACTCCATAAAATTTGGGCCTACGATTGATTAGTGTAGGTAAAACTCAAAAGGATTATTTCCTACAAAAATCTAGTGTAGTAAAAATTCTGAAAAAACATACTTACAACTACATGATGTAGATAAACTTCATAAAACTTGTACATACATTTGGTTGGTGTAGGTATAACTTCAAAGTCTTATATCTATAATTATTTGGTGTAGGTTAAACTTAAATAATTATACACCACCAAATGTTATCCAATCGTATAATAAGTTCCATCATCATCAAAAACTTTAATAAAGTGCATGACCCAAACAATTTAGTTAATATTAAAATTCAAAATTAAATATTAGTTAAAAATAAAAAATTTTATTTTAAAATTAATTATTGTAAAATCAACAATTATACCATTAGATAGTAGTAATGTACATTATAAAAGCCTATATATTATTAGTTCAATTTAATTAAATTTAAATAATTTAATAAGGCATCAAAAGAAAAAGTGATTTGTAAATATAAAAGCCCCTACTTATAAAGTATATTCACATTTAAAATTTTATGAAATCTTAATGGATAAGTTTGAGTTATCTATGATCTATAACTATAAATTATGGATTATAGAATACATAATAAGCATTTTACTAATTTTATGTTGCAAAAACAAAAAATGATGATACCATTACCCACAAATCAAGGAAATTTTGTGATTTCCTCTTTCATTGAATTCAACTTAGCCAAATCCTAAAGTCTTTAGTCACTTAATTATGTAGTTATTACTTATTACTTATTAGTAGTAATCTTAAGAGAAAAAAAACTCCTTATTTCATTTCATTTTCACATAAAAACGGAAACTCTGCAAGAAAATATTAGCAAAAATCAAAGAAAAGAAAGAAAAGTGAAATTCTAGGTTTCAGTTCCAATTTCCAATTTTCTCACTCAATCGCATTTTTCACCCAAATGAAAGTCCAAAAAAACCTCGCCATTTCCAATTTCCACTTTGTGATTTCTGTTTCCTAAGGGAATGAAAGAAACGACGATGTTTCATTTGAAGCAGGAAAAGATCTACAAACGAATTGATTCTCAATTCGTTCTTCGAATTTGCAATTGCGAAGTTGTTGCCGCCATGGCCGACGCTCTCTCGGTGAGTCCGACCGCCGTGCTTTAAAACCTCGCCAACAAGCTCTACGAGAAGCGCAAGAATGCATTTTGCTTTCATGTTCAATCTTTTCTTTTTGATGAATATTTCATGCACAATCTGATTGATGAGGTTTTTCTTTTGTTATTTTGTATCAGTTTGAGGATTGCATAAAGGATTGTGAAAAGGCTGTTGAGAGGGGAAAAGTCAAGCTTCTCTACAAGCGCCACAAGAACAATGCTTTCTCCTGGCTCAGAAACATCTTCCATGACTGTGTTGCTCAGGTAATTAAGCTTGGTTTTTGTTCTATGTTTGCAAGGTGCATGTGTGTCATTTTTTTTGTTAGTTAATTTTTTATATATGAAAGTATTTGTTCTGTGTTTGCAAGGTGCATGTTGGTCAACTAATTTTTTATATATGTCAGTCAAACTTTGATGCTTTCTAAAATATTTTCTATGACATGTGTGTTTGGTTCCCCATCCGGAATCCACATCTAAATCTAATGCAAAATCATGTCAAACTCAATGCAAAAGCAATTATTGGGGATCCATATATAGTAGTGCCGAACTATTTTCAAACACACTAAACACCTCCTCTAATAGAGCTTTTGAGAAATACCGAGTTGCAAATTATTTTCTTTTTCATCAATCTCAATTACATGTATGTATATTTAAGGTGTCCTCAACTTTGTGCATAAATAATCTTATTATTTGGCTGAACAACCCACTTCACTTTCCCTTTACATTCTTTTAGTTTGTTATGGACAATTTATTGAATTTTCTTTACTTTAACCCTCTTCTTTTCAGACAGCATACTGAAATATATCAGCTTTGTGGGGAATACGAATCATTCAACTTGTGACCACTATTTTCATTACTTCATTGTTTAATGTTGTCTTTTGTCTATAGTAACAATGTGTGATCAGTGATGACTATAACCATGCTAGTAAATATGTTATATATATATATATATATATATATATATATATATATATACATATAACTGCATTATATCTTGACCAATTATTTTGCACCTTATATCATTTGTCTTGATGCAGTTGTCTGATGCTGCAAAATGTTCTATGTACAACAGAAACTAGTGTAACTTGTGTTTTATAGATTATCATGAACAACTCCTTGATTAATTATAGAGTTCATTTGGTTTTTTATCTTTTTGGAGTTATGGTCATTATATTTTGCACCTTGTATGTTTTTTTTAATGTATGCAGAGTCAGAGTACGTGACTAATAAACCAAAAAATGAGATAAAATACAAATTGCAGAAGGAAGACAAGCAAAGAGTGGTGGATGAGATCTGATTATTGGAAATCCGAATAATAAAAGCCAAACTCACTCACCCAGTCATTGGAAATCAACTCAGGCAAGGAAGAAGAAACCCTAAAAGATTAGTATTAAGAATAAAAAGATGCAGCTGAATTTGTGCCATGTTTCGCTTGGTTTCATTATGAATTTCCTTCAATGCTTCGTTGGCCTTTCCATTCTGCTCTAGTCCCTATGGATGTTCAACGAATGGGACCACTGTGTCCCTCCTGATCCTCCTCTTCCTCTCACTTTCCATTTCTATCTCAATCTCAATTCCATCAACCTACCTGCTCCTTGGTCTTAGTAATCTTTACTATTTTCTTTCACTCACTATTCATTTTTCTTTTTCTCAACTTCCAGGTAAATTCTAACCAGTGGTCGGACTTTGATTGCAATTCATAACATAATTGTTCATGGCTTTTTTTATGCTATTATGATATCACAATAAATACTTTTTCCTTAAACAATGCCCTAAGGCACTGGTTAGCAACACCTAAGTTTTATTCTCACTGGTAGTGGTAATTAATGAAGTTGTTCTCATTTGGGTGTTGTCAAGTGTATTATTAAATGCCATCAAATACTTGCACGCCTCTAAAGGAAATTAATACTTATGTGACTTTATTTTATTTTACTGTTTTAGTTACTTTTTTAATTAATTTTGATGTGATTGTAATGCCTTTCTTGAAATGTCCTCTGCACATAGTAACTAATTATCTTGAAATCACATAAAACCAAGTACGTTACTTTTGGTTTTGTTTATGAAATTTATCTTTCATCATAATAGTTAATTTATGTCCTCTGCACAAGATAATTTGCGAAGAAAAGAATATGAATGGATAGCAGTAGAAAGCATAGTTAGAATTTTATTTATTTATTACTATATAGCTTTTACCTACAGTTGAAGACTATAGGTATAAGTTCTTAGCTTCTACCTACAGTTAAAGGCTATAGAAATAAGTTCATAGCTTCTACTTACGCTTGAAGATTATAGATAAAAGTTAATGACTTTCACCTATACACATTGTGAATTGTAGAAACCACATATATTGATAGTCAAATGTAATTGTAGGAAAAAAAAAATTGTAGGTAAAACGTATAGTGACAGACAATTATCCATCATTGTACGCCCCCTCAAAGGTGACAGGCAAAATGTCAGTAGGATAGTCTATAATATATTTACCTATGCATTTTTAATTTCTAGTGACAGTTTTTGTCTATAGGCATAGGTCATTTTCCTTGTAGTGAGCGTTCGCCCACCGAGCAAAGCCTACTGAAGATGTTACTTTTGGATTTCGCGAAAAGTTCGTCCAACGAGCAGTGTCTGAAGTGAAGTGACAAGACAAGGGCATTGGGCCCAATATAAAAGGACATTCTCATTGGGATTAAAGGCATACAACCTAGGGCTTGGTGAAGGACCAATTTGAATTGTTTCATTGAGCTTCTTCCATTTTTCTCCATTTCTTTTCCAATTTTCTTGTATTTCTTCCTTTTGTAAGGTCTCTCATGACAATTAGAGACTAAAATATCCATTATTGGGACTTGGGTGCCAAAAACTCTTGATGTAACTATCTTTATTACTCATTTAATGTTATTCTTATTTCATTACTTCTTTTCTATATTCATTGCTTTGTGTATGACTTAATCATCCATGTGCATGTTGTTTTAGTGTGATTATCATTGGAAAATGTTTTTATACTAAGAACTGAAGAGAGGTTTCTAATTAAATCATCTCTAGGGATAAAATTAAATGAGGTTAATTGACCTTGTGATAGATCATTGTTCATTCTTAAGGCAAGTCACTTGATAAGGAATTAAGGATAAAACTAAGTGATTTAGACTCTGATCTTTAACTCCATGTTCAACTTCAAGCACGGCACGTCACAAAACTCAAAGTTTACAATTGAATTCCGAGAGTTGGGTTAACTGTCTACTCTTTTTCCGGGTTGTCTGTTTTCATTACCGTTTCACAAATGTTGCAATCCTTTTATTTGAGTACTAATACTCAATTGTAACTTTGTAAGAGTACAGCAAAGAAATTGTAATTACCCTAAATCATTTTTTTGTTTGTTACAATGCTATGCTAGCATGTTTTGTTTGGTTTCAGTTATGTTAAATCAATTCAGATTTTCTATATATAACACTAAGTTTGCTATTAATTTTTCCTGCCGCCATGATTTTGGATTTCTCACCCCCAATCAAAACATACTAATAATGCATCTATTTTTTATTTTTGATCTTACATCATTGTTCTTACAGGACCTAATATGGCTTCATGGCTACAGGAAAAAGAAAAACGCGTATTGTGATTTAAACTCTTTGCTGGAATTGTTATTCACAAGAACCACCGCTTTTCACCAGAACAACGCCTGAAGTGACTAAAGTTCAATTTTTCTAATCTTTATTTTTCTACAATTTGTCCAAGCTTGCTTAATCAGTGTGATGTGGATACTAGAAACGTTTAACGCGTATGAATATTATCTTATCATATTGACACATCTTGTTGGAAGGTACATATGCAATAGCATCATATAGATTGTGCAGTTTGCTTCACCGCCAACTATGATGACAGTGAATTCTGATGGAGACTTTCGATCAGCTAAAATTTCTAGTTAAATTTTTGCTTCTTTTATTATAAAGAAAAACAAATTTAGTTACCCACGAGTAAATTTAATTGGTTTCTAAAATAAATAAGTATCCGTTCTATTTTGTTTTTTCCTTTGCTGACATTAAAATTTAATGGGATATATATAAAGTCACACACTTTAAATTATATAATCATATAGATAGATAAAACTTTAGCCACTCATTTTAGACTGCAGTAATGACTCAATTTGGAGGAATTTTATCCTGGAATAATTTTTTTACTCCACGTACATAAAGTGTACATAATATATTTTATTTATATAAAAAGAAAGTATCATGTACTTATTTTTAGGCAATCACGTACTTTTTTTGAGAATATATATGCGCTTTACGACAAGTAATTATACTTGAGTTAGATGAAAATAGTATTTGTAACAATGTTCTTTCTTTGACTAGTATTTAGTGAGTGAATTTGTTTAAATTTTTAAAATAAATATTTTTTAAAATATTTATTTAATAAACAAATAGGATTTACTTCTTATGATAAGTAAAAAACTAAAAATTCTTTATTTTATTAAAATAAAAATTTTCAACAAATAAATTTAAATAAATTGACCAAATATAATTA
>PYAF01003870.1:220885-290156 GCA_007407185.1 Glycine tomentella
TGTAAACATTGTAGTGAAACGTATTTATGTAAGTAAAATAATTAATAAAATAAATTTATATAATTAGAAAAATGAAACATACAAATATTTTTACAACTTACTATTAGATTATTAGATTTAGTGTATTTGTTTTAGTGACATTGAATTTGAAATAGTTTTTTGAATTTGTAACTTAGGTTTATATAATTCTTGTAATTTGAATATTTAAAACAAAAAATTATGTAAACATTGTAGTGAAACGTATTTATGTAATTTCAATATTTGAAATATATAAAAAGAATTAATTAAACATTGTAGTCAAAGTATTGATGTAAGTAAAAATAAAACATGAAAATATTTGTACAATTTATTATTAGATTTAGTTAATTTGATTTAGGGAATGACATTTAGTTAATTAAATGCATTATAGTAAATGGTTGTTGAAATTAATATAGGGTAGAAATAGTGAAATATGGATCGCGATGACGATGTCCCGGCACCGGCAGCGGGTGAGGCTCCATTGAGCGTCATTGATCCTGGACCATCTGTACGGACGCTCTTGACATTGCAAGATAGACATATTTCCACTACTGTGTGGAATGCGCAGAGTGATCCGACCGCACGGGATCGTGTGATAAATGTTAGGCATGCCGCCACACATGATCACTCTGCTATACCCAAGGAGATTCACCCGTGGCTTATACAGGCGGGTTTTTACCATGTTGCGCGTCTGCGCAATCATGAGGTAAGCATATGCTACGTGAAACGTTGCTTGCATTATGTTGTTATGGTTGTATTGTAATGTGTATGTAACTTAGTTTCGGTCTATTATTTCAGATAGACCATCACCTCGTTTCGGCGCTTGTTGAGAGATGGCGTCCGGAGACACGGACATTCCACATGAGTATGGGTGAGGTCACCATCACGCTGGAGGATGTACATCATCTGCTAGGGTTGCCCACTGATGGTGAGGTTGTATCCGGGCGGCATGGACACCATGACTTCTGTGGACTTGTTGGTGACTTGTTAGAGGTTCAGCCTGCCGCTGGGCGGGACTTGCAGGGAGGTTTGTTGGGGCTCCACTTTTTACGGGAGCATTTTGACGTATATGTTGTCCATGCCGACACTGAGGTTGGACGGATGAGGTACACCCGCACGTTGATATTGCGCATTCTAGGCGGGATGCTGTTTGTGGACATCGCCATGAGCTTTGTGCATGCTCGATATTTGCTACACTTGGATGACTTCAAGCACACAGGTTCGTTTAGCTGGGGATCTGCCGTCCTAGCTTGTCTATATAGGGAGCTGTGCAGGGCCACGCGTTCATCCCGCCGTGAGATGGGTGGATGTGCACTGCTGTTGCAGTTATGGGCTTGGACGAGATTCCTGACTATATCTCCAGCCCTTCCACGTGTGGAGGATCAGGATGTCATGCAGCAGGAGATTTATGGAAACAGGTATTCAACTTGCAAGTGTATGTTATAATTGTTTGCATATGTTGTTGGTGTTAATATTGTGTTGTTGCAGGTTTAACGTATATCAGACGCGCCAAACCAGATTTACCCATATTCTCAGATATTGACATTACATGGATGTGATGTGAAGGAGGGACATCCGTTGGAGGCCATACGATATTGCAGATATGGTTCATCCACCAGATGCTGAGATGGTTAGGCGATGGTTGGCAGTCTGTCCTCTCATTTGCTACGAGGTGGTGGTATACCAGCAACCGGATCGAGTTTTACGGCAGTTCGGGTTTGACCAGCCTATACCCGAGGATCCGATTAACTGCAGTCAGTTGTTGACCATCAGTGTGACCGGCAATACAGATGTCGACTGGAGGCAGCGACATGCTTACTACCTAGGACAGTGGGCTGACAGAGATACCCTGGTTTTACAGGATCTTGCTTCGATGCGAAGAGATGGTTACTTATCTGTCAACAGCGAGTACATGCAATGGTACTTCACTGTGACACGTCGCTGGATGACGCAGCGAGACGCCTTCCATGCACATGTGGTACGCATGGGGTTCATTACATTTTTGTATATTAATATTAACATAATGTTATAAATAAGCTTTGATGTTTTATATGCAGACTGATCGTGCTGAGATGATTGTTCATATGGCTTCACCAGAGTCGCAGGCGCAGGGGACATTTGACATGAGCAGGTGTACGAGGAAGCGGTTCGCATGTTGGCCGCATGTGACGATTTGGAGTGAGTCACTGATCCGGGAGACCTTGCCCCACCACCTCCCAGGCGACAGACCGAGGCCCCTCCTCCGGTGGTCCGACTAACCGCCGTACGCGTCATGAGGGCTTGCCCCTTCACAGGCAGCCCCTGCAGTTGCAGACAGACCGGTGACGTTGCCACCTATTCCTCCCCATCCTCCTGGCATCTTCTACGCACCTGGCTAACCATCCAGGCCATCGCAGCAGTATTTTGGCCGCCGACCTTCCAGGCCGGATCTTCTAGCGGCGGTGCACACGATTCATTTCCACCATCACAGTACCCCCCATGGTATAGTGTGCCACCTATGCCACAGCCAGGATTTGCATTTCCAGCATATCCGATGTATGCATCGGGACCTTCTTCAGCGGGAGAGTTTTACAGGCCTGCACAGCCCACACTTGACATGGATACGGTGTTTACGACTCCTCCAGCCCATACGACACATCAGATGCAATCCCCCAGTTCCAGCAATCACGGTGATCCTATTGGGGACTTTTTGGCGGCGGCTATGCAGGAGGGAGGTGATGGCGGTGATGATCAGTAGCATGAGGACCCCGACCGGCTAGTTAGGCGTAATCCTATGAGGGGAGCACGACATCGCTGTCATCTGTCACCGTATGAGCACGACATGAGTCGATGTGCAGGATACCATGGGAGCCACGACGACGCTTATTGACATTTATTTATTTTACATGTTGTTCATTGTATGTTTTATGTTACGCGTGGACTTTGTTTCGATGTTTTCGACATTTATTTATTTATTTTCGACATTTGGTATTTACTACTTCACTATTGCCGACATTTGTTATTTACCTATGTTGGACATTTGCTATTTCATACTTCACTATTGCTGACATTTGTAATTTATCTATGTTGGACATTTGTTATTTCATATATCATTCATTGAAATGCAATGAAAGGAATCCAATGCAATAGTTGGAGTACAGGATATAAATGCCAAAGAAAATGTGTAACCTCTATTTAGAGAGACAAGCCTAATCTGGGAGATCTAATCTTAAATGCATCTATCAGCAAAAAAAAAAAAAGGAAGGTGACAAACGTGAGTAAGGGGGAGAAGTGCAAAAATGAGAGACTAAGAATGAGTAGAGGTGTAAACGAGTCAAGTTTGAGTTTGGGTTGTAAAATAAATCGATCGTTAAAGTTTATGGCATTTACTTAAACGAGTCTAATGGAAAGCTTGGACTCAACTCATAAATAATAATCAAGCATAATCTTAAGCTTGTGTTTGTTTATTTAATTAAAGAAGGGACTTGAATATGAGTAATAAACGAGTTAGTTCATGAATAATTTGACACATTAAAATGTCTACGTGAGAGAAATTTGTGAGAGAAATTTTTAAAAAAAAATGGAGTAAACAAAACGGGGTGTGAAAAATAAGATGGGCCATGATTTGCAAACATGAATATTCTAAAACCACAAATGTGATCGCAGTTTGAACATAACAAATACTAAAACCCCAAAGTACTACTAAAACCGCCCGTTGATAATAGTTAACTGATGTTCATAACAGCCAAATTAATGACACATATTGAAACATATTAAATATCGTCATTTGACATACAACTCACAAATAAAGGTCACTGCTACTGCACTCGTGAAGGACAGTTTCGTCTATTGTGACCAACCACCTTACAGTAATCGCATCTCAGCCGAGTCGTTGACCCTTCCTGCGAATCCATTTCATTGCATATGCGTGTAGTCGAGGGCCTTCCTTTTTTACGTCTCTGTGAAACATCTGGCAAAACAATGGATTATCCAGTAGGTGGTATGAAGTCTTAGTTTCCAATTGGAAACCATTGAGACGAATACAATTGACATTGATAAGCAACACTGTACACGGGGTCTATGTATTGAGTGGGATCGATGTGCGTGGACCTGCAAGCTGCAACCACATGACTACACGGAAACCTAAATGCAGTAAACTCACCACACTGACATACTCTTTCTGATAACGACAACGACCATTTCTTTCCCCCACGATGAGTATGAATGTTGTACGACTCTTGCACCTCAAATCTATTGTTCTGTGTGTCGTACGCAGTAACACTATGTGTGGCGGATTTATGAACCGTCTGCAAATACTTTTGCCAGGCTAATTTCGCGAAATGATTCCCCCTGGCCATCTCTTCCCTTGCCTCACCCCCATGTTGCAAAAAGTATGTCACTAGTCGAGCGTACGTGAACCGCACAAGCGAAGTTATAGGAAGATTTCGTGCGCCTTTAAGTACCTTGTTGAAAACCTCTGAGATGTTGGTTGTCATGTGACCAAATCTCCGTCCCTTAACATCGTAAGCTACGCTCCACTTCTCCTTTGGGATTCGATCAATCCATGCGGCTATCCGAGGGCTTGCTTCTTTAAATTTTTCCAAACCCACATCAAAATCTAAACACGACGTTGTATAACCTACATATACAAATAAGACATAAATAAACCACACATACTAAATGATAGACAATGTACATGTAACCACAAAATAGCCCATGGTTGCTTACCTAACATTTTCAACTGTTTCTTCAACACGACATTCTTGAACTTGTGATTAAAATTGCTCGCCAGATGCCGAATGCAAAACACATGATATGCCCTCGGTGGATGCCATCCCAACTCGACATTGTTGACCGCCACCATGATGCCCGCATGTCAATCTGAAATAAGACATATTCCATCTTTCTGCGTAACATGAATACGGATAAGTGCCAAAAACCATGACCAGTTGTCGATATCCTCCCCGGAGACAATCGCAAATGCTAGTGGAAGGACATAGTTGTTGCCATCAATTGATGTTGCAATAAGCAATGTGCCCCGATATTTCCCATACAAATGGGTACCGTCGATGCTGATAACGGGCTTGTAGTAATTAAAAGCATCGCAACACTGTTTAAAAGTCCAAAACGCCCTCTTGAATACCCTACCACTTCCGTCCAATTGCCCATCAACATAATGCTCCGTTGTTTCCAACTTATAAGCAGACCCTTGGGCAAAATTTAACATATAACCCAACCACCTTGGCAAGAACGCATATGATTCATCCCAATCCCCGAACACCTTAACGATGGCCTTTTGCTTCGCCTTCCACGCCTTCCTGTATGATATATGAAATCCTAGCGTTGTTGAAATCCTTTCCTGAATTAAGGCGATTTTTACACTGGGGTCCTCCCTAATCATTTCTGCAATTCGTTACACAATAACACGTCAATCAATTTTGCCACGCTAAATATATTTTTAATTGAATAACAATTTAAAGTACCTAGGATCAACGAACATATGAAATTTGAGTCCAGCTGTTTGTGATCCTGAGAGAGATTAACACCGGTGCACGTGTGTTCATTGTCCCATATGCCTACAACCCATTCACTGGAAGCCTTCTTTTGGTATGCCCTCATCCTCCATGGACAACCGTCATTATGATATTCACAAACCATTATAATCCTTTTCGTATCACTTTTTTCAACAACGGTGGTCCGATGCTCAGCCATACAATATTGTTTTATTGCCATTTGCACGTCGAACTTACTCCCAAACAGCTGCCCTTTATATAGTGCTTGACCCATCTCCCAGTTAGGTACTTGCACTCCTTCCATGTCATCTGCATCATGATCTGGGTGTGCCCAATTTATATTTGTGTAATGGCTTATGTTAGACCATAATGGTACATTGTCGTCTGTTATATAATCAGACATTAACCACATTGTTAAGCTTAACCCACAATATATTAAAACTAACCCTATTAAGTAACACACAATTACGTGTCCATACCTAAAATCAGAGGCTGATTTTGCATTCCAACAATCCCTGGAGAAGGGATTTCAACAGCACGATCAAAATCACTATCTACGTTCGTATTCGATGAGTCACTATCTGGAACAACACCTTCATCAACCTCTTCATCAGAACTTTCCATGGCCCAAGCTGGGTCGTGGGCCGACGCCATTTCTGTATCTTCAGAAACAATTTGCTGTGACGGTTGGGTTAGTGGTGGTGGTTGTGGTGATGCAGATATATCTCTATCTTCCAAATTGACCATCGGCTCTAAATTAAGGTCAATGGAGCCAATGTTTTTGGGATCGTGTTGACTGCTTGACTGTCCACCATAATATACTTCCGCATACAATTCTATAAATCTGGGGTCTTCTCCATCGGATGTGCATGCGTCTGTAACTAAGGTTACATCGTCGTCATCTACAATATCCACACCAACCCACTGCACTGGGTTGCCAGATGCACATCTAGCACTCAGTCGAGATACCGATTGACCCCGTTGTAACCGCAACTTCTTGTATATCATTTTCATCAAATGATGATAGCTGCATCATTGAGGAATACGAAATATTTTGCTTTCTCCTTCGAACACTTGACCATGCGGTCCAACGTATCTTCTCCCATTATAATACACAATGGTGATTAAACCATTCCCACTATCACTCATTTTGCAGAAATTTTCACAACAACTGAAGCAATAGAAGAATGCAAAATAATTTCTGATAACAAACCGGTGGGGGGGTGTCCGTAAATAGGAAGGGGGTGTGGTTGTATTTCGCTGGGCTCATTTTCAAAATAGGGTGCCTATTTCGCTAGTGTCAATAGCGAAATAGGGAGCACCAACCATTTAAAGCCACGTGTTTGGTCAAACCTATTTCGCTGGTGTCAGTAGCGAAATAGGATGCCACGTGTCCAAAGTGCTTCCTATTTTGCTGGGGGGCCAGCGAAATCCTCACAACGTGTCACGTGTCCTGCCCGCTGTTGCCAGGGCACTGCAGTATTGGTCAGAAGGGCGCTACATCAGCCAACCTATTTCGTTGGACTGCCCAGGGAAATAGGCCGCGTGACACTCTGACAAATATTTTGACCCTTGTGACCTTTTGGTATATATTTAAAAATATTGTGATACGGAGATCGAGGTCTCTTGCAAACACCTCACTAATATTTATTAAATGTGATCAACGGACCAAGGTACCATGAAAGTCCATAATCACATCCCAATGGAAGCTTGTCTGTATGTCAGGCTAACACTGATCAGTGTTTATTGTCCTTGTCCACAGAAAAGCAATTAGCACAAAAAAACATAATATCAAGTCAAATTTAAACTCGACGATGCTTTCCAAAATTTAAACTCTGGTGCCTGCATCAATGCGTGGTGAGAGAGAGAGCCTAAAGGACATGCCTTTGTTTTTCTTATCAGCAAATTAAAAGACGTTCAAAAGTTTTTAATTAATAGTACGTTGAGATTTTTTTATATAAAAATGCTTTTCGTACAAGTTAAAATATGTGATCTCTAATATTGTTTTTGTATTAAAAAAAACTATTTTTTAAATGTTGTACAATAAAATATTTTTTTAAAAAAAGTTACCGAATGGCACGTATATTAGATAAATAATAAAGCATTAATGCTGAGATGCGTAGCCTTTGAATACTTGATGATGTAACGATGAGGTTGGACTAAGAGTACGCGTGCTTAGTGGTCAATTTTATTGTCTTTGACCCTTGTAATTAGATAATGTAAATGTTATAAAAGATAAAAGTAGCTATAGCAAATCATAAAGCCAAGCCTTTTATATTTTCTTATGGGATACGTAATGTATTATTCTCGGGGTTTGTCTGTTTCACTTCATAGACTTGGCCATGGGAGGGAACACAAGCCAAAAATACAATTTAGAAAAGAAAAAAGATTGTGTACATAGAGAGTTTATTAAATGGCAAAAATACATATTTATATGGTTGTTATATAGTTGATAATGCTGCACTCCATGTGCAAAGTGCGAGTATAACGGTTGAGCGGGTAAAAGATATGGTATTCTAATCGAATATCACATCAAACAATAGTATATTTTTTGAAATTTTTATCTATAAACATTCATCCATAAAAAAATGTTTTATTACCGTTACCTTGTTATTCAATAGTAATTAATGTACGAACTAATAACTACGAAATTGTTTTGGTATTGAAATAACTACGAAATTACATTTGTGCATCAAAGTAATTATTTGCATTATAATTAATATTGTTATTTTCGTTAGATATACTAGGGAAAAACAAACACTCTGTGCCTATCTGTTTTTCTATATTTTTATATATAAAAAGAAAAACAATAGAAGTGAGTGGATAGTTTGCGAAGCTAATTATCGGAATAAACCAGTTATTTACAAATGTAGTTATAAAAATAAAATGAGTATAAAAATGTACACATCATAATATACTATTTCCTTTATATATAATTATAAATAATTTATTGCTCTAAAAATACTAGACATATGAAAGCAAAGTTATGAAAACTGGTTCAATCCGATCAATCGGACCGGTCCAACCGGAACCGAATGGCTTAATCGGGCTGGTTTGGTTGTTTGACCGAAGATGCACTTGCCCCGGATTGACCCGCTAAAACCCGACTGGTTTTGTATCAACCCAGAACTTGGCTGGTTTTTAAAACCCTATTTGGGTTTACGCAAAAAATAAAAAAAATAAAAAAAATATCCAAACGACGTCATTTTGGGCGATCCCTAAACTAAATTCCAGTGCTACTCTTCAATATTCACAATCACGATTGCACTATCCTTCAATCTTTACTGTGCTTTCCTTCACGGCCACCAACCACGGTGTCGTTGACTGTTCCCTTCTCTTCACGCTCGTCGCCGACCGTTGCGCCACCACACCAGAAGTTCGTTCGCCGCTTTTGGTCTCGTCACTGGAAGGTTTGTCACTTTGCTCTTTGAGAAAAATGTTGTACCTAAGTTGTGTGATTCTGCTTAATCGATCTTAGGACCCACTGAACATACATGACCACAAACTATATATGAATGTTCACTGAACATTTGCACATAAATTATTGACATATTTTACTATTTTAGAGTTGATGCTATTTTCCTTCAGCTTAGGACCAGCTAGCTCCAGAATCCTTGTGGCGTGTTAGCCATTGAATGTGAGGGATGGGCCAAGATTTGAATGTGAGTTGTGATAATTGCATTTCTAAAACATGTTTATAGTGTGGCAAAGTTTCTAAGTGCAGTTTGTCAAGATGGATTTTTGCCCATAAGCTGCCTACCTAACAAAAAAGTCAGCAAATTTTTCCATTTCAAATGCAACCTTGAAAGTTTGGATATTAGACAAAGTTAAATGTAGTAACTCCACTAGGATGAAATAAATCTAAACAATGGAATGATTTTAAATTTTTCTCCTTCTAGATCATCACTGACAGAAATATATCTATTTCCTGAACATGGTAGCTGAGTTACCATGATATGCTACTCAATCATAGTTTCATGTCATAGGATTTTGAAATACTTTTCAACACATATCTATGAGGCAAGTTGGCAACTACTTGAATAAGTGATTAAGAGGCTATATAACAAGTGAATTGAAAAAAAAAAGTGTATTGTATTGATGAGTATGCTACTCAATCATAGTTTCACACTTTCACGGTTGAAGATATTGATTCCATATATTACATTTTAATAGGACTGCTAAAAGCCAAAAAAAAAAAAAATAGGAAGGCATACCTCCATTTTTAATCATCTGCTCTGTTAGATGATTTCAATAGCTTTTTTTAATAATGCTATACAACTAAATGTTTGCTTTGAGTTTGCGCACCGTAGGGCATTTTTCACACTATTGAAAAAGTGATTGCGTTGAATTATTGTTATATCTTCATTGATATTTTAGTGGCTTAGTGCCTGTATTTATGTCCATTGCAGAGGAGATTACTCAAATTATTATTGAGCACTTAATTATTAGGCATCAATATTCACCCTTTGAAGGGAAACAAAGACAATCAAATTTAGTTATTTCATTAAATTTTTAAATGTATTTATAATTTTCTTTGAATACCATATATGATGATATGATCACTAAATATTGAAGCTAATGTTTGCAATTAGACTTGAAGTCGAAGATGTCATCGACTAAAGCCCCATCATCTCAAGAAGCATCCACTCCAAATACTTCTCAGAATGTTAGAGGGAAAAATGATCCAGCTTGGGGACATTGTAAACAAATTGATGAGGGTGATTCAAAAGTGACAATGATGTGTATTTATTGTGATAAACAAATTAAGGGAGATGGTATTAATAGGTTTAAGGCTCACTTGGCTGGACAAAAGGGCCAAATAGAGGCTTGCAAGAAGGTTCATGTCGATGTTCAACATCAAATGAAGCAACTACTTGAACAGATTGAAAAAAACAAGAAAAGAAAAGTGCAGGAACAATCTAATGAAAGTGATACATTTGAAATGGATGAACAACTCCTAACTTCTTCCAAGTCTCAAAAGGGGTAGAACACTCCTCATGTACATGATTATTTCATGCCTATAACAACTCCTGGAGCTCAACCTAGCTTGAAGAGTGTCTTGCAAAATAAGCAAATTGTGGAAAAGTGTGACAAAGCCATTGCAAAATGGATTATAGATGCTTCGGTACCATTTAATGCAGTTAACCCAGCATATTATCAACCTATGATTGATGCTATTAGTAGCATGACTCCAGGGTATAAAGCCCCAAATTTTTATAGAATTTGTGGTCATTTGTTAAATATGTGGGTTGATGAAGTGAGAAAGCTTGTTGAAAGTTATAAAGAATTTTGGAAGAAAACTGGATGTACTCTTATGGATGATGGGTGGACTGATCACTCTAGTAGAACTCTCATTAATTTTCTTGTTTATTGTCCTAAAGGCACTATTTTCTTAAGGTTTGTTGATGCTTCCTATGCTTCTAAAACTGCTGAAATGTTGTTTAAGCTTTTCAAGGAGATGGTGCTATATGTTGCAGCAAAAAATGTTGTTCACATTATGACTGATAATGCTGCAAATTATGTTGCTGCAAGTAGGTTATTGGAAAAAGAGTTTTCTAAATTATATTGGTCTCCTTATGCTGCTCACTGCATCAATTTGATGTTGCAAGACTTTTGGAAATTTGAGGAAGTAAGTGAGATTGTTTCACATTCCTCAAAAATTACCAAGTACATATATAATCATTGTTATGCGTTATTCTTGATGAGACAACATACAGGTGGAAGAGATATACTCTGTCCACGTCTAATTCGGTTTGCAACTAATTTCATTGCCTTGCAAAGCATATTGGCCCAAAAGGATGCTTTAAGGCAATCTAGGGACTGGACAGGCTCAACTTATGCCAAAGACTCCAAGGCTAAAAAATTTGTGGAACAAATATTAGACTCTGGTTTTTGGAAACAGTATGCTGATATTGTGAAGCTTTCAAAGCCACTACTTTGTGTGTTACGTATTGTTAATAGTGAAGATAAACATGTCATGGGTTTTCTTTACCAGACTATGTATAAGGCTAGAGAGGAGATGATTAGGAGGTTTAAGACAAATAAGAGGAAATTGGACCTTATTTGGAGGTCCTTGATAGGTGTTGGGATTCACAGTTTTGCAAAGATTTACATGCAACTGGTTATTGGTTAAATCCAACTTGTAGATTCAATGCTGAAAAATTTGATAAGTATAGGAACACACAATCTGGCATTTTGGAACTTGTTGATAGGTATACACATGGAGATCGTGAGTTGCAAGATAAGAAAAATGAAGGCATGAGGATATCTAAAAATTATGAAGGAGATTTTGCAAGACGAGCTACAATACGTGAACGAAACACTGTCATGCCAGGTAAATTTAGTGTTTCATACTTTGATAACATTATTGATTTGTGATTTATTTTAGCGACTCATAATATATTCATTATATTTGATTTATTTCTTTATGTGTTTTATTCTAGATCAATGGTGAGATTGTTATGGACGTAGTGCTCCAGAATTGCAAAAATTGGCTATTCGTGTTTTAAGCCAAACTTGTACTTTGGGTTATGAAAGAAATTGGAGTGTATTTGAACACATCCATTCAAAAAAAAAAGAGGAATAGGCTAGAACATCAAAAGCTCAATGACCTTGTTTATGTTCATTATAACTTGATGTTACAACAAAGGTATTATTATATTGATAATGCTTTGATTGTTTACCTATTTTGATTGTCTGTTGATATATGAGCATTTTGATCAATTTAGGAATCGACTAAGGCAACAAAATTATGATTTGATCAATTTGGAAACCCTTGATGACCATTCTAATTGGGTGTTGGAGGAGTCACCACCATTCTTAACTCATGAAGAGGTAGAGACTTTACATAATGATCTTACAAACATGTTCATCCAATAAACATCAGATGATATTGGTATGTTTCTTAATAATATTAATATTTATTAGGTAACACTTATGTTTATTGCTAATTTGAATTTATAACGATGTTGCCATAGATAAATTAAATCTTGATGAAGATAAGGATGATGATGATGATGTGCCACAACCACCAAACAACACCATGGAAGATGTTAATCCAAATGGAAGCCATATTGGTGAAGAATCTCATTCTTTTGATGAAGAAAGATTACCTGAACTTGACCCTACATTGGCTCCTTGGATATAAATTATGGATGTTGTCATGTTGATGGTTTGATGCTATTTGTGTTTTCATTTCAAAACTTATTAATGGACTTAAGTAATTGTGTCATTGAACTAATATTTGTGGACTTGTATTATTAACTTTAATATTTCAATTGTTATTTTGGATTTTAGAGTATGAATAGACTTTTTTTAATCAAATAATGTTAGTTATATTTATATACTTATATAATACACACATATATATATATATATATATATATAAATAATTTTGAATTTTTAATATAGATCAGGTCAAATCAGACCAATTACTGACTCACTGATTGGATCACTAACCCACTACCTCGATCGGGTCAATGACCAAACCGATTTTTATAACATTGTATGGAAGTAGTAAACAAAAAGAGAAAGTGAAATAATGGTAGAAGTAGTTTTTTTTATATATTTAAAATTACATATATCTTTCATGAAAAATAATTCTATTTGAGACAGATAAAATTAAACTAAAATGTGTTTTTCGTCCTTATAAATATCAAAATATTTAGAATTTATCTTGGAAAAAATTTGGTATGTTTCTTGTTCTTATAAAATTAAAATGTGTCAAATTTTAGCTGAAGTCATGTTCGATTATATTCGAATCTACGTGACAGATGACTATGAGTCCATTAGCCAACTAACACTTGACAAGTGTTAATGCTCCAACACTCTCTCTTAAATCCATAGGAGATTCGGTCTTAGAGTATCTTCAGTGTTAGATCTTGAGTAGGGATCTTGAGCTCAAGATTTGATCTTCATTAGATCTTCCAATAAATGAGGTAAAGAGATATCCAACATGGAGAATAGGTTCTTGTAGAAGAACCCTGAAAATCTGCACATTGTTCAAAAAAGAATAAATTTTTTCCTCTCTCTTCCTAAGATCTCAAAATGAGATCTACCGCTAAAGAAAAAAATGGGAGAGATCTTCATCCTATGTGATACTATGAAGTCCACCAAAAAGTAATCTAAGATTCTAATTTGGGATCTACCACTAAAGATGCTCTTACAAGCCAACACACACTGCACCCTCAACGACGCCAATGTTGCAGAGTCCATCGACGATGACCCCCTCGTGGCATCGAACAACCATGTCATTCTCGGCATGGAGATCCACTATAGCGTGAACAACATCTACGTGCTCGACATCACCATTGCCTACCACGACAACTCCATGAATTTGTTCAAGTGTATCCACATCATCAACCAGACCATGAGTATCATGGTCGCGCCAGAGAAGCTCAGTATGTCGAGATCTACATGGAGGTGGAGGTGAATGTTGAGATCTGCTTGTAGAGCCCATCGAGGAAGGGACGTCGTCCTCAACAACCCCCTCATTATTGCGCACATCATTACCACCATGGCCCTAACCACTGTACCCCATCTCCTCTATGTCGTGGCACCGCCTGGACCACCTCCACCATTGCGCGCATCGCACCAACCAGTGCCATGATTGCGTGTACCTTTGCATCGTCACCGCGTGTAGCCGGCCCCGACGCTACCAGATCCATGTGCGACCTCAACTCCCTTGCACTAGCTAGATCCCTTCTTCTTTATTGTTTTGTTATGCTTTGTGCTTGGTGGTTGAGATCTTCGAAGGTTAGAGAAGATGGTTAAAAAATTGTGAGGGTTATTTTTGCATTTTGTGGGGGGTTTTTAACCCCCAAAAATTGTATCAAGAGTCACCAGCCATGAGACCAATGAGGAATTGACACGTCAATAGAAGAGTGTCACGTAGGTTGGATGTAATCGAATTTAGTTTCGGGTCAAAATTTAACACATTTCAATTTTAGGAGGATGAGAAACATATTGAAAATTTTGCAGGGACGCATTTCGAACATTTCAATATTTATAGGGATGAAAAATATATTTTAGCCATAAAATTATTATGATCAATAATTTTTTCTCTAAATATTTAATATAATTTTATACTCGGGGTTCAAATTTGAGATTAATGATTAAAATAAAGTAATATCATATATATTATTTCATCTGTGCATTTAATGCTAGAAAAATGTATGTTATATATAATCTAATTAAAATGCAAATGAATTCTCTTTTTTATTTTGCTTAAATATTTTTTTCGTCTATGTAATTTAACGTTTTTTTATTTTTGTCCTTGGAATTTTTTTTATTATTTTAATCCATATAAAATGTGTTTTTTTTATCCTTAAAGCGTTGTACATAGTGCTTTTTTCATTATTCAAAGCACTTTTTTATTGTTTAAATTTTAAAGAATTATCTAAAATGCTTTAAGGAAAAAAAATAAAATAAATATATTTTGTAAGGATTAAAATGATTTTTCTTATATGGACAAAAATAAAAAAAACAATACTAAATGAAAAAAAAGTATTTAAGCCTTTTTTTAGTTGCAATATATAGCTTTAATTTATCCAATTGATTTCTTAACGGTTGAAAGTAGAAGAGTAACGGAGAGAAACCAAATTGTAATGAAAGAGTCTTGAATTAAGTAGTACTTTTTCCACTCTTAGAGGGGATTAATCTTCAATTACACAAAAAGAAAGTAATTTATATATTTTGATTTTTAAAAAAAATACAAACATGTTGATTGAAGTCCTCCTGTATTTAAGTTTCCATTGAGCCATTGACATATGCTGTCTTCATGCTGACGGACCAATTCAGACCCTAGCATAAATTGTATTTTGGCCCATCCAATGAACAAAATATTCTGCTAATTCTGGGTTCTGTTCTTTTGGGGATCGGATGGGGCCGTATAAGGGATGGATCCTATGTGAACAAAATATTCTGTTTCTGTCCTAAAATATTTTTGGAAAAGCACAATGTTAAAGTTTAATCAGTGAATTAAAAAGTATGAACAATATAAAAAGTTATAAGAATCACTGTTCATAATATATACAAATATTTTTAAAACAATTAGAAGTAAATTATATATAACTATTTCATTCATATAATATAATAATTTTTTGTCAGAGACCACAAATATCCATTAATTTATTGGATAAAAATTAATCATGTTTGTTTGTAATATATGACTATTGTTAATACAAGAAAATTTTGCGAACAAAAAATATCTAACATAAATTTTTATGCTAAATAGATGGTTCTCCAACATATAAACACATTATATATTACTTAATTGAATTACAAACTTAAAATTAATCAAATTATCAAAATTTAAATATTTTTGGTTACTTTAATTATCTTAATTAGTATTCTTCAATTTTGTTAGTATATTTAACACTAGTTAATCATAGGAACTAAAAAAAAAAGTATCAGAATGTAAAAGTAACAAAAAGTTTTGCAAAATTTAAAACCAGGCAGAGCAATATTTACACAAACTTAAAATATTTTAAGCTAATAATTAAATATATCACCTACTGCTGTGTCTGTCTTCATGCGTTTCTCCAATTCTTGAATCTTAATTCCTACTTCTATTTTATTTAAATCCCATTATGTTGATTCCAATATTTAGTTAGTGTTTTAGAAATGTAAGAAACTTATTATATTTATATATAATTTGTATATAAGATCTTGTTAATAAGTGTTACTAGGATATTGATTAAAAAAAATATTATATAAATCATAAAAGAACATAAAATGATCATAAATAATATAATTTTATGCATTTCAATAAAAATATTTTTTCTTTTATTTTCTTAACTAATATTATAAGTACATTTAATAATACTCTAGAGTCTAACCTAATGGTTGTCTTTTTAATAAGTTTATTACTTTCTTCGAAGCCCTGAATCTTGACAACAGATGAGTTTTTCTGTATTTAAAACAGCAATACCTACCACACATTATTCCACTATATAGGAACTAGGCCTTTGGGCTTTGGCATTGAATCATAGCAACTTCCTCTGTACCTTACACTTGCACAAGCCATATTAGTCCATAACCAAACTTCACTTAGCCATGGCTCCAAGTTTCAACTCGTCAAATTCCTTGTACGATTTTGTGGTCAGAGATGGCAATGGCGTGAAAGGTTTGGTAGACTCAGGCATATCAGAGGTGCCAGAGAGGTACAAGCAACCTCCGCAGGAACGAATCAACAAGCAAGATTCAAGGGCATGTGATGCTCCACCCATTGACTTGTCAAAGCTCAATGGACCAGAGCATGAGAAAGTGGTGGATGAGATTGCTAGAGCAGCTGAAACTCTTGGCTTCTTTCAGGTGGTGAATCATGGTGTGCCTTTGGAGCTATTGGAATCACTTAAAGATGCAGCTCACACATTCTTCAGTTTGCCACCAGAACAGAAAGCTGTTTACTGCAATGGAGTGTGCCCAAGCCCCAGGGTAAAATATGGGACTAGCTTTGTGCCAGAGAAAGAGAAGGCCTTGGAATGGAAAGACTATATTAGTATGGTATATAGCAGTGATGAAGAGGCTCTTCAGTATTGGCCTCATCAGTGCAAGTATGATCTTTCTTATACTTCATTCTCTCTATCTCTATTACACCCCCTCACTATAAAAACTTTTGAATGATTTAGGAGTTTAATAGACCTACAATGTTTTTATAAAAGATTTTACATTGTCGATTAATAAAAATGATTTTTTTATCAAAATATTAAAATTATTAATTTATTAAATTTTTTACATAAATTTTAAAATAATTATTATAAAAGTTAATAACATATCGTATAAGTGTTTATGTTATGTGATACACCTATGTTTAGGTCAAGTATGCAAATGCATCCCTAACTTTGATAAAATTACGAGTAATTATATTGTTTTTTTTTTGTATTTTTTTCTCTTCTATTTTTATTAATATTTGAATCCCACCTCTCTAATTTCTTACTTCTCTTCAAAGTATTTGATTTGAAAGGAAAATTTCATCTCTCCTTCAATGATAATAGCTCCTACCTAAGTTTCTTGTACCGCTCCTAGATCCTCCACGGGATGTGGTTATTTATTCATGATTTATTTCCGTTGAGTATGAAGTTATCACATCGATCATATGAAATTGATTCAACAGTGTCTGAAATAACATTAGGGTCTAAATTGTTTCTTTTAATATTTTCAGGGAAGTTGCACTTGAGTATTTGAAGTTATCATCTAAGATGGTTAGAGACATTGTGGAAGCCTTGATGGGTAAACTCGGGGTTGCACTAGATGATTCAAAAATCGAGGGCCTTCTAGGTATGAAGATGGTTAACATGAACTACTACCCAGCGTGCCCAAATCCAGAGCTCACTGTGGGTGTAGGACGTCACTCTGACATGGGAGCTATCACAGTGCTACTTCTTCAAGATGGCATTGGAGGCTTGTATGTCAAAGTGGAAGACGAAAATGATGATGCTGGAAAAGGAGAGTGGTTAGAAATTCCACCAACCCCTCGAGCTCTTGTCATCAATATTGGTGATACTATACAGGTTTGATATCATGAAACCTATGGTTTAAATAGATTACTCAAATTTTAGAAATAATCAAAATTAACTCTAAGATTGGAAGGTAACAACTCATATTTTTGGTTTTTTTACTTTCTATGAGTATCATTTCTGGGTTGAAGCCTAATCTATATGTAATATATATCAGCCTCTCTCTCTCTCTCTCTCTCTCCTCTGTCTTTTTTTTTTTTTTTTTTTCATTTTCTCTGTTTCTGCCATTGATGAATTAGAGAAGCTTCTTAAACACTCAATCGTTGACCAAAACCCTTCACACCCAACATGAAAGTTGAAAGGAACTACTCAATGAGCTAGATTTCATCATCACTTTTCTCTAAAAACCATTAAACAAAGAGATCCGGTTCTCTAGGGAAATTCACAAAGTTTGATTCTGAGGAGAAAAGAAGGCATTTTAAGGACGTTCAAGCTTGGAAAAGTTGTTCTCTAGCCTTTCCTGTCGATTTAGAGGTAAGAAACTCAAGTTTTACCGTTTGATTTGTGAAATTGTTCTTGGGATGAATAGTGACCACTTTGTGATAGGGCTGGAATTAGGCTTGGGTTCTTTAGAAAAGTATGCTCAGGAGATTGTTCTGATGAATATTAAACTTTGAAACATGATTTTTGATGAAGTTTGATTTTGACTATGAGTTTGGTATGGGTAGGAAAAATGTTGAGTAAATGGAAGATATTATGATAGTTATGAGCCTAAGTGCCTTTACAAAAGTTGTTCAGAAGGCCAAATAAACGGTGAAAATGTGTTGATATAACTGTTTTAGCCAAGTTAGAAAATTGTTGTTATATGGTCTAGTTAGAGCATTGAATTGAGCTTATGCAGAGTCTAAGGGGACTCTAAGATCTTAGTTGGGCCAAGATAGATCCTGTTGAGGGTCTGTGAATCACCTATAAGGTGGTTAGCTCTGTTAACCCTGAGATAGAGAACAGAGAGGTTTTAATGGAAGGGAATGGCGTTTCCTGTCATTCTAACGGCTAAGGACTGTTATTGATTGATTGTTTTATGCCTTGTGTAGGGCGTGATAGTAATCTTACTGGTGGTTGTGACCACGAAGCCGGTATAGCGTTGAGAGCAGGTAAGCTCTTTGTTCTTGGGAGTGTTTCCCACTGTTGTGTTCCACCATACTCCGAGAGAGTTATGGTTATTGTATATATTGATGCATGTATATTGAAATTGTGTGTTACTGTTTGTGGAAACATGTATATGATGAGCTGAACACTATGATAGTATTGTTATGTGCTTGATTAGATTCTCTGGCCAGTAGAATTGAATTTAATAACATTTTATATATAAACCCTGATGTGGGATGTGTCCATATTAATGGATGAAGCCTCCTCAGGCATTGATATATGTGTATGTATGTTATGTACATGTGATATGACTTGATAGCTGTGACGGCTAGTTTGGTGATGCCAATTTTGATATTATGTGCATGAAAGTGAACCAGGGGGAGGAAAGACCTCCAAGGACCCTGAGTTTACTGAGATTGTTATCTCACCCCTGTTGGGGGTTATGTTTTGTAGGTGATACTCAGGGAGCTGCTGAGAGATCACAGGGCAAGAGACTCGAGCAGGGATAGGTTCTGTGAGAACCTTAGGCATAGCATTTAAGAACATGTTGGCTCTATCTATTGATTTATGCTTGTTGTTTTGTATCCTGATAGGGATTTTGTATTGTTTTGAAATATACGTGGTATATTATGAGAATTCACCATATATGATGTACAGTGGGGTGTTGTTAATGACAATTGTTGATGTCATTTTACTTTTTGCTTCCGAATTAATTATCTATGATAATTGCTGCACTTAATAACCATAAATTAATGTTAATGAACCGAATGCATACGAGGCTTTACATAATAATATAGCTAGTAATATTATTTTATTTAAGTGTAAAACAAATCAGCACATACCATACCAATATGTGACGATAACTACTCTGTTCCATTATAATTGTTCTGGTAGCTTGTTTTACATAGACTTAAAAAAATTAATAAATAAATAATTAAAATAGAATAACTATTTTATAAAATTAACCTTATTATTAACTGATCATTTTTATCTTTGTAGTTTATATTGTTTATATTATTAATATTATAAGAGATATAAGTGAAAAATATAATTAATTAATATTACATTAAAAAGTTAAAATGACAATTATTTTAGGATTTTTTTCTTCTTATGCAACGATCATTATAGAACAGAAAAAATTATTATTGATATGATTTTTAAATTAGTTATTATAAAAATTAATAAATTTTTTATATATGACTTTGTGATTAAATAATAATATAAAAAACCTTTATACCGTAAGTACAAATAGCATTTTTTTTTCTTCTCTTTCTAATAACCTTGTTTATGTTAATGTAACAAGATACTGAGCAATGGGAAGTATAAGAGTGCTGAACACCGAGTTATGACAACTAGCACCCAATCCAGGGTATCAGTTCCAGTTTTTACTATGCCAATAGCTACAGAAAGGATAGGTCCATTGCCAGGGGTGGTGAAGAAAGATGGGTTTGCCCGTTACAGGGAAGTTGTGTTCCAGGACTACATGAACAACTTCTTTGGGAATGCTCATGCTGGAAAGAAATCTCTTGATTTTTCAGGGATCAACTAGTTTGAATCAATAATATAAGAATTGAGATGTTTGTATTTCCTTTTTGATCATTATTTCATGTTTAATGAATAAAACCTTCAATATTGTGGTTATATGTCAGTAATAAGGATAAAGATGCTTTGATTAATCTTTATACACCTTTATAGCTTAAAGAAAAGAAAAGGGGTAAAAAAGAAAAGAAAAAATAAAAATGATGGATGTGATTTAAAATAAAGAAAGAAAGATGGAAAACATATAGAATGAGTGCGAAATTGAGGTGTGAATAAAAAATATAATTTTTTTTTCTCTTTCTTCCAACTCTAAGTTGAAAAGGCTAAATTTGATCTCCACTTCGAAGTAAAAAAAAAAAAAATCAACAATATTTCAAATCTAACGCATGCAACTGCCTAAGTTAAATAATATCATCTCCATTAATTTAAACAAACACTAAATCGAATATATGGCTATACATGCAAAATACAACACAATGGATGTGTCTTGACATATACCAAATTAGCTAATAAATTTAATTAACTTGCATAGTGGAAGAGTTTTTACATTAGAATACACTAATTAATTATAAATTGACATTAATATTTTTTATCAGTTGGAAAGATACAAGCAAAACTAAGCCCTAGAAAAGAAAAAGAAATCCTCATGACACATCCGCCAAACAAATTAATAGGATAAAGCTGACAGGGACATCCATGTAACTAAAGTTTGAGACGAAGATGAACCTATATATTAAATGCACGTATAATGGCGTTGAATTATTTAAAAGAGAATTTCTCAAAAAATATTCCTATGCTTGTTATATATGCACATGATTGAATGTAAGAAGTCAATTTCTGTCTCTCATTTTTAGTTGTCAATTTCTATCTCGTAGAGAATGAACTTGATTTCTAATAATTATAAATTGACATATATATTATCATAATGTTACTTTCCTAATAATTATTTTAGAAGTCTTATTTGAGCTGATTTTTAATTGATTGATAGAATAATTTTTTTTATATACCAACAGTGAGTAAGTGAAAATTAAACTCTCAATCAAAAAAATTAAAACCACTTTTAAAAGAAATTAGAATAAAATAAAATAAATGAATTTAATTAAAATAAATCTGTCGCTACTCCTTTGGTGCAAAATTTGAAACTATCAAAAGATGATGGAGCTGAAAAGATGGACGGTTCTCTTTAAATAAGTTTGATCAGAAGTTTGCTTTATTTCACTTCATCTAGACCGGATCTTATGTATGCAACCAACTTACTCTGAAAATTTATGAAAAATCCAAGTGTGTTACATTTTGCAGCAACAAAGAGAGTGCTTAGGTACTTGAAAGGCACTACTCAGTTTGGAATCTGGTTTAAACACAATGAAAATAAAAGTTTGTTTGGCTATGTTTACAGTGATTGGGCTGGAAACCTTGATGACATGAAGAGCACTACTGAGTATGTTTTTTCCTAAGGCTCTGGCATGTTTTCTTGGAATTCAAAGCAGGACATTGTAGCTCAATCCACTACTGAAGCTCTGAATATGTTGCAATAGTTGCAGCAGCAAACCAAGTCATTTGGTGGAAGAAAATTATGTTTGATTTCGGAGTGGAACAGTTGGGCGCAATTGAGATTTATTGTGGTAGTAAATCAGCAATTGTCATTGCTGAAAATCCAGTTGAACATGAAAAGACAAAGCACATTTGTTCTGTTCGTGAAAAACAGATGTCCAGTAGTAACACTGGATATTTGATGTATGATCAAAACACTCTCTCTAGATGCTTATGGTGTTTAAAGCATCCAAAAGAAGAAGAAGATCACAGCAGAGTGATACAACACAAGTGGTGTGCAGTGTGTGCTGTGTGAATGGAAAAGAGAGAGTCAGAATTTGTGTACCTTGCACCTTTGGTGATACCTCCTATTTATGCTGACCTGTGTAAAATAAAGGAAACTTCAGCCAATTTTTGATCATAATCTTCAATAAGATGAGCAAATATCTTGAATATTTTGCATACAAATACTCCTCAATATTTCTCTTGATTCTGATGATTATTTAGGACCTAATTTCCCCAAATTTTGCCATAAATAACGTAATGCTGACTGTATTGGGCTCTTTAACCTTTGGCCCAATGTCAATTATCCGTAACAGTTGCCCCTCATCCCGGTTATTGAGTAATCTGAATGACCGGGGTGATTCTCTATATTGAGATGTAGGTTCATGACCGAGATGATTATCTCGGATAAGTCGGCCTGGCTACTAAGTTTCCGAGATGACTTTCTCGGTCTTGCGTTTGCTGCTTCTGTGAAGCTCGGATGCAACGACCACTTGTTTCCCCGAGAGTCGACCTCCCTTCTTGATCTTCAACTCCAACGTAATGAAGTATTCTTACTGTCGTTTGGACATGTGAAACGACGCGCCTCCCTGGCATTTAATGCTCTGTCATTTCTTTGCACGTTCTAATCATGACTACCCCTGGCCATTGTCCGTTTTGCCCCTGCTTTTTAGCAAACTGGTCATAATTGCCCCAATGATTAACCACGTTTGTCAGTTACCCATTATTATTGATTCAAATTTCGACGGTTACTCTTTTTAATATTATAGGTTTCGACGGTTACTTTCCACCTTTATAGACCTTACCTTCGTCATTTCTCCCACTATTTTAAAAATTTATAGGCCATTTCTCTCTTCCTGCCTGCTTTTGCTCTAATATTCCACTTTTCGTCTTCGTATTTGGTGCTTCAGCTTTCCCTCTTCAGAGCTCTTCAATCCAGGTACCTTACCCTTCTTTTCTTTCGTGATTTTGCATTTCTCATTCTCCACATTGTTCTTTTTGTTTTATTCTGATTGTACTTCTTTCTTTTTGACCCTTTTTCCTAGGTTTTGCTTTCTTTCTTCTATTCCATTCCTGTTCATCTTCATACCTTGTTCTTTCTCTCTCAAGTTTCAAAACCTTTTATAATCCTGTGGCAATGAAACTCACCCTGAGGAGGAGGTACGTATTCTTAAGAGAATCCCCCCTTATTCAGCCTTTTGGTTTTTTGGCAAACCCCTCTCAGAGGAAGATAAAACCAAACACTTCCTTCGAACTCCCACTGGTGGTTCAAAATCCTCCAAAAACCCACTGGCCAGAAAACCTCCTTCTTCTAAAGCTATAGCGGATTCTGGTATGGGGTCCAATAATGAACCCAGGGGTCCCTCCGTGACCCCTTCCGCCCTTCCTTCTGAGTCACGTCCTTTGGAACCTTATTCTGAGAATCGGTTTGAACCATGTCCAAGATGCATGGATAGATTCCTGTATCTGGCCACCTCGGGTTTTGACAAGCAAGCCGACGACGTATTAGATGCATGTCGGCATAATCCTGTAGTCGTCATTCCACCAATGTCCCGGCCCAGAACCGAGGTGCCGCCTGAACGTATTGATGCCTTGTCGTCGGCTAATACTTCAAGTCTTGCCGTCAGTTTTCCAAGTATCTTCACTGATCATTATTTCCTTTCTTTATTTTGTCATAGGTCATCATGGATGTCACTTATGTGGAAATAGTTGAAGAGTCTCGGTCGACCGGTTCCCACACCGACAGCCCCTCTCCAGCCCAGATAGCCAAGTTTCCCTAGGTTACCTATGAGGTTCAACACCTCGTCTTCCATAAGTCCGAAGAGCGTAGCCGCTCTTCCTATAGGGCCCGGCCCACATGTGCCGATCTGTTCTTGTGCCGAACAGGGCGAAACTAGTTTTTCTTTTTCTGTACCGACGTGGTCACCCGCTTGGGTATCCGCTTCCCACTTTCCAATTTCGAGATGAAGCTCCTAAAGCATTTGTCTCTAGCCCCTTCACAACTTCATCCAAATGGTTGGGCCTTCGTAAAATCCTTCGAGGATTTATGTGTAAATTTGGGAATCCCGTGCGTGGTTCCCGTTTTTATGTATTACTTCTCCGCTCACACTGGCCGCACTGGCCGAGAGCCTTCTAATCGGAAAGGATGGACTTCCTTAAAGAGTCATCCTAAGCGTAAGCTTTTTCCTCTTTTTACCGAATCTTTTAAGAGGTTCAAAAATAATTATTTTAAAGTTTGCGCCAAACCCGGCCAACAACCTTTTTTTCTTCAAGGGCCGAAGTCTACCGGAGTAAAGTGGAAGTTCCCACTTTACTGGACCCATGCCCATCACGAATTCCATCCCACTTTCTACCACCGAGATGAGACGGGGTTGTCGGATGCAGACGCCTACTCGGTCATCCAGATTGATGTTTTTCCGAGAGAGCCAGGGTTTCTGTGACATCCCACCTGCTCTTCCTGACTGTTAGTCTGATTTATGAAGTATGTTGTATTGCTTTTCTATTTATGGTGTTAATGTATTTGCTCTGTTTTGCATCTACTGAAATGGAAGATCAATCCGGCGACCTGAGACCTCGGTCCTGCAAGACCTCCGGTGCACCGAGGCCGGCCTCCGCTGCTAACGAAGTCCCCTCCTTCCTCACCAAGCTCAAAAGTAGGAAGGTGACAAAGTCGGCCACAGGAACGGCCATTATGCCGGTGGTACTGGCTGCTCCGGTCCTTATTGCCCCGACTCCAGCTGTTCTCGCCCCTCCTGTCGATGTCATTGCTGACCCTCCTCCGGCTGCCCCGACCGCTGATTCCCCGGCCCCAGAGCCTTCTACCGCCGTGCTCCCTGAAGCTATGAAGCTGGAGCTCGGCCATTATGGGAAAAGGGAGCTGAGGAGATTTTTCCCTTCGTTCGGGCTCCCAAACGCTTCGCCGACTCAACTCGGCTTTCTAAAGACGACATCTAGCTGCTCCAGCAAATGCAGTTGCATGCCCACCAGACTGCCTCTCTTGTTAACAGTCTGGTCGCTTTAAAGGCTAGGTATAACAGGAGTCGAGAGGAGCTCGTTGTCGCCCTCACCAAGACTCAGAAAGCCGAGGAAGACTTGGCCGCTGCTCGAACCGAGGTTCAGCAAGCTGCTGAAGAGTTACGGCTTGCCCGAGCAGAGTTTGAACGTGATCTTCAAGCGGCCCGCTTCGAGACTCAGCAGACCCTTGCCAAAGCCGCCCTCATGACTTAAAACCTGAACGAGGTGAAGACCATGTTTGAGAGGGCCCAGGCGGAGGTCGAGGGAGCTAAGTCCAAGCTCTTGGACGCTGAGAAGGAGGCAGTCGAGCTACGGGATGCAATGTCGTCGGTAGCCAAGGACTCCTTCAACAACGCCCTCGCTCAGGTCCGATGCCTTAATGCCGGGATCACTCTGAATAGTGAAGGACTGCACTTTCAATCTTTTGTTCGTGATGGTGCCGTCGTTCCCTACTTCGAGCAAGATGATTCTGTCGTCAAGGCTGAAGACGTACCCAAGGCCGGAGCTGAAGAGACCTCGGCTCCCACGGGCGGAGCTTAAAGAGCCGGGATGCCGGTTTTATTTTGTATTGTCTTTATTTATAGTCTTTGAACAATTTCCTTTCTTTGAACAATTTTTATCTTTGCAAAATCGAAGTATAGTTACTTCCCATATCGTCGTTCCTTTTTTAGAACTGTTTTTTTATGCGCATTTTAAATATTCATTTGGTTCCAACGGCCAAGTATAATATCGTCCGAATTACGCGATGGTTTTCGGTTCTCATTTTTCATCCCAAGTTATCGTCGGTGCATCACGGCCTCTTTGGACCGTGCCAACCTGATCAGGGTTTGGGAACACCTCGGATCCGCATGGAACGATATATATAAAAATATCGCTTAAAACGATTTCGTCAGTGTATGACTTATAAATATCGAAATATCTTTTTCAAAGGAAACTATCCATTCGTGACTTGTTTATTCAGAAATATCAACTTTATCTGCATCTACGATTCCGATGAAAGAGATTACATGAAGTGGGGGTGTCAAAATAGTTGGCCACTACTCTTCTCAATTAACGGAAAACACATAGATAAAAATAAATATCTCATGATCAACTATAATATGTCTTCAGCTTATCGGCGTTCCACGTACGTTTGATCACCTTCTTATCCAATGTCTCTAGTATGTATGCTCCCTGGCCGAGATTCTGAGCAACTCGATATGGCCCTTCCCAGTTGGCTGCCAGCTTCCAATCCTGGGTGTTTTTGTTGCCAATGTCAGCCCTCCTCAAGACCAAATCACCTTTCTCGAAGGATCTCGGTCTGACCTTCTTGTTGAATCTTCTGGCGACCAGCTGTTTTGTGGCCATATCTCGGATATGTGCTTTAACTCGGGTTTCATCTATCAACTCAAGCTCGCTGACCAAAGCCTCATTGTTGGCATCCTCTCCTTCTTTAAGTATCATCTTTCTCCTCCAAGAGGGTTGTCCGATCTCGACCGGAATCATGGCCTCGCACCCGTAGGTCATTCTGAACGGGGTTTCCTGAGTGGATGACTGAGCCGTGGTCCTATGCGCCCACAAGACATAGTACAGCTGCTCTACCCAACTACCCCTGGCGTCGTACATTCTCTTTCTGAGTCCTTCCAAGATAAATTTATTGGCAGCCTCGGCCTGGCCATTAGATTACGGATGCTCCATGGAAGAGAAATGGTGCTTAACATGAAAGCCGACCATCATCTCTCTGAACTTCTTATCAATGAACTGAGTTCCGTTATCTGTGATGATCTCGGCCAGGATCCCGAATCTGGAAATGATGTTCCTTTCAAAAAACTTCTGGACTCATGCCGAGGTGATAGTAGTTAATGGCTCTGCTTCTATCCACTTGGTGAAATAATCAACAGCTACAATGAGCCACTTCAGCTGCCCTTCTGCCGCCTTGAAAGGTCCTAACAGGTCCATCCCCCATTTGTAAAAGGGCCAGGGGGATGTGATAGTTGTCAACTTGGACGGGGAGGACCATGTTATCCTAGCGTGTCTCTGACAACTCGCGCATTTCTTCACGTGATTCTGGGCATCCGCCTTCATAGTCAGCCAAAAGTAGCTGGCCCGAATAACCTTTACTGCCAATGCCTTAGCTCCCATGTGTTGGTCGTTGATGCCCTCATGTATATCGGCCAATATATATTTTGCTTGGTCAGGCCCGACACAAAGTAACATGGGGGTGTGTGGGCCTTTGCGGTACAGCTCACCCTCTTGAGTGGTATATAAAGCGGCATCTCGGATCAATCTCTTAGCCTCGGCCTCATCATCTGGGATTACTCCTTGCTCCAAGTATCTGATTATGGGCTGCCTCCAGTTGGCCATCGACGATATCATCATGATGCAAGTGGGATAAGCCAGCTCCTGTTGGACAACTATTCTATGATTGCCTGTGCCCTTGGTGCTTGCTAGCTTAGACAATATATCGGCCCTCATATTTTCTTCTCTGGGAATGTGGGAGATGATGACTTCATCAAACTCGGCAATGATCTCCCTAACTCGAGCCAAGTAGTTGATCAGCAAGGGCCCTTTGGCCTGGTATCTTCCCTCAATCTAGGCCGCGACCAACTAGGAATCTGTGAAAACTTTCACCTTCTGAGCTCCTTGTTCTTTGGCTGAAGCTAGTCTGGCTATTAAGGCCTCATACTCGGCCTGATTATTTGACATCGAAAAATTGAGCCACAGAGGCTGCTCAACTGATACTCCCTGTGGGCTCTCTATTATAATTCCCGTTCCGTTCCCCTTTGCATTAGACGATCCGTCCACGTAGAGGGTCCAGGCTTCCTCGCTGGCCGAGGTCGACGGGCTGAGCTCGACCAGGAAGTCAGCCAACGCCTGAGATTTGATCGGGTGTCGGGCCTCATATTTTAAATCAAACTTGGACAATTGTATTGCCCAGTTCATCATTCTTCCCGCCAAATCTGGCTTGTGGAGAATTTGCCAAATAGGCTGGTTAGTACGCACTATGATAGTGTGGCCCTGGAAATATGGACGCAGCCTTTTAGCCGCCACTAGAAGTGCAAAAGTCACCTTCTCCAACTTCTGATATCTCAACTCTGAACACTTCAGGGCCCGGTTTATGAAGTACACGGGCAGCTGGGTCTTGCCGGTCTCCCTAACCAACACGGCACTCACCACCTCCTCGCCCACTGACAGGTACAGTATCAGTGTCTCGTCGAGTTCTGGTTTGGACAGCATTGGCGGTGAGGCAAGGCACTTCTTGATCTCTTGAAAGGCGGCCTCACATTCCGAACTCCAGCCAATGTGGGCTTCCATCTTTAGCAGCCTAAAGAATGGGAGAGCCTTTTCCGCTGATTTGGGAAGGAATCGCGTCAAGGCTGCCAGCCTACCAGTCAGCTGATGCACCTCCTTTTTAGTTGCCAGGAACTTCATGTTCAGGACTGCTGCACACTTGTCCGGGTTAACTTCAATACCTCTATGGGTCAACATAAAACCCAAGAATTTCCCCGCCGTCACTTCAAATGCACATTTGAGCTGGTTCAGCTGGATGTTATTTTCTCTCAACCTGCGGAAAGTTTCCTTCAGGTCTCGAACATGATCCCCACTTGAATCTGTTTTAACAATCATGTCGTCTATGTATATCTCTATATTTCGGCCGAGATGTTGGGCACAGATCTTATTCATCATGCGCTGATAGATGGCCCCGACATTTTTCAAGCAGAAAGGAATCACATTGTAACAGTAATTCGCTTCCCCTCCTCTGAATGTCGTCTTCTCCCGATCTCTCGGATACATGGGAATCTGATTGTACCCGGAATATGCATCCATGAAAGACAGTAACCTGAACCCGGAAAAGTTGTCTACCAGTTGATCTATACTTGGCATTGGATAAGAATCTTTGGAACAAACTTTGTTGACATTAGTATAGTCAATGCACACCCGCCATTTGCCGCTGGGCTTCTTGACCATCACCACATTAGACAGCCACGTGGTATATTGTATTTCTCCTATGAACCCGGCCTCCAACAGTTCTTGGATATGTTTCTCCAATGCTTGCTTTCGCTCAGGTCTGAGATTTCTCTTTTTCTGGGCCACTGGTTTTGCGCCGGGATGCATGGACAATTTGTGGCAACAGAAGGCGGGATCTATGCCAGGGATTTCTGAAGCGGTCCAGGCAAAAATATCACGGTTATCTCTGAGGCACTTTGTCAACTCTGCTCGCGCAACTGGGTCAGCTATCATCCCAATCTTGGTGACTTGGGCAGGATCTGGGCCGATCTGAACCTCCATGAGCTCGTCTGCTGGCTTGGGCCTCCATTCTTCCACTTTTTCTCGCACGTTGAGCTCCACCAGATTTATAGGTTCCACCTGTCGCTTTCTATCCGTTCTCTACTCGGATCCTTCTCGGCCTTCCTGGCATGGCTGGGCCGAGGAGGGGCGGGTCCACTTTCCTTCACAGCATTTAAGTAACACTGGCAGGACTCCTTCTGATCTCCGCAAATAGTCATTACTTTGCCATTGCTTCCTATCAGCTTCATCTTCTGGTGTTTGGTGGACATCAAAATATCCCACTTATGGAGCGTGGGTCTTCCGAGAATCACATTATACGGGGAAGGAAATTCCCCCACAACAAACTTTACTCTCTCTAATTTGAAGCCTTCTTTTGTCCCCAATGTAAGCTGCAACTCAATGGAGCCTTTGAGCGCGGTATTTTTGCCATTGAAGCCCGATAACACCGTTTGACACAGCTTCAGATCTTCTTCATCAAGGTTCACCTTTTTAAATGCTGCCCAGGATATGATGTCGGCATAACTGCCGTTATCAACAAATATCTTCTTGACTCGGCAGTTGGCTATAGTCCCGGTTATGACCAGGCCATCCTCATGTCCAGGAATCACGTCCGCCAAGTCTTCTTTAGTAAAATAGAGCAAAGGGGGCTCAGTCTTATCATTGGTGGCCTTAAACTTGGGCTGCTCCCTTACTGCCAGGACTTCCCTGAGGTATTTGTGGCGTTGATTGGCCGTGTCACCCCCTCCTCCCATAGCACCAGTAATGACATTGCATTCAAACTCTGGTTCTGGGAACTCCTCCTCATCTGGCTTCTTCCTCTTTTCATCTCGGCCCTTCTGATCGTCATTGGGGTTACCCTTGCGTTTTCCTTGCTGCCCTTGGGTTTTAATCACATATTGCCGTAACTTGCCTTCCCGGATGAACTTCTCTATAGCATCTCGCAAGTCCCAGCATTGGTCAGTAGTGTGTCCTGGCCCATTGTGAAATTCGCAAAAGCGAGTATAATCAAGGCCAACCTTCTTGAAAATGGGCCGAGGTCGATCCACTTTTTTCATCTCAGTCAAAGCTACTTCCCTCCATACTTGTGCTCGAGAAGTGTTCAGCGGGGTATACTTGTCATACTTGGTGTTGTTCCATCCCGGCCTATGGCCGACATCCAGATTTCTGTTGGGGGGCACATTCTCGAGGTGCGGACGATGTTTCGGAGGTGAACCCTTCCTTTTGGGAGCAGTGTTAGCAATCTCCATCTGTTCTAACTCCAGGTACTTCTTTGATCGAACCCGACCGAGACGATCCGCTGAGTCCGGCCGATAACAAGTGGGCGTGCACCTTTTCCTCCAAGCCCTGCACTTGCAACGCGGCCTCCTTGAATCGGTCCAAATAGCTCTGCAACGTTTCCCCCGGGTGTTGGCGGATCTTCCCCAAAACAAACTCGGACTTCGGCTGTTTCTTACTCGTCGCAAAGTTGAGCAAAAACCGCTGGCTGAAATCCTCAAAATTACGGATTGACCGAAGTGGTAATGTGTGGAACCATGTCTGGGCAGCACCAGTCAGGGTGGTAACGAAGATCCGGGAGATTATTGGCTCATCAATCCCCGTACGCACATCTGCATATCGAACTCGTCAATGTGCACCTACGGTTCCTAACTTCCATCATATTTCGACAGGAAAGACCTGTCGAAATCTTCAATGAATTGGGCATTAACGATCTCGTCCACAAACGGGCTATCGTTATGCTGTCCATGTCGGTACTTCCTCCTATACACTTCGGCCCCTCCTTCTCCTTGGTTGGCCGGGATACTCCTGACGACTGCTTGGCGGCGAATCTCGGACCTGAAGGACAAATTGTGCTGCTCCGGGTTGGGTTCTTGCTGGCGAGATGCTGCTCCTGGTTCAAAGTGAGGGTTCTGCTCTGGTGCCCTGGCCTCTATGTCACGGGTCGGGATCTCCATGTGGCTAAGGCGCTGTTCCACCTCATGTCTCCACCTCGCACAACGGTCATCTAGTTGTGC
Source organism: Glycine tomentella (assembly GCA_007407185.1). NCBI lineage: Eukaryota > Viridiplantae > Streptophyta > Magnoliopsida > Fabales > Fabaceae > Glycine > Glycine tomentella. Next base: position 252,650 of record PYAF01003870.1, read on the forward strand.
AATAACATTGTTCATCTTTCTAACGCTGAAGAGCATGCCGCCGCTCGAGTTGCTCGATCCGAGATAAAATGGACTGCAACGCGTTGTTGGTGAGGCGCTGCATCGACTCATGCTCCACCTCGGCCGGCGTGGGGAGTGGATTCCCTGAGACTGACGGTAAGGGAAGTGGATTGTTCTGCGCCCGAGATGACGCAGTGTCCGAATGTGCGTCTTCCACCCGGACGGGTCTTCATACTGGTGTCTTCTCGTGTTTACCATGGTGGGAGTCGAAATTTAACAATTCCCACAGACGGCGCCAATGTTCTGTTCGTGAAAAACTGATGTCCAGCAGTAACACTGGATATTTGATGTATGATCAAAACTCTCTCTAGATGCTTATGGTGTTTAAAGCATCCAAAGGAAGAAGAAGATTACAGCAAAGTGACACAACACAAGTGGTGTGCAGTGTGTGCTGTGTGAATGGAAAAGAGAGAGTCAGAATTTGTGTACCTTGCACCTTTGGTGATACCTCCTATTTATGCTTACTGACCTGTGTAAAATAAAGGAAACTCTAGCCAATTTTTTATCATAATCTTCAATAAGATGAGCAAATATCTTGAATATTTTGCATACAGATACTCCTCAATATTTCTCTTGATTCTGGTGATTATTTATGACCTAATTTCCCCAAATTTTGCCATAAATAACGTAATGTTGACTGTATTGGGCTCTTTGGCCTTTGGCCCAATGTCAATTATCCGTAACAACGTTCAAGTGAAGTTTCATGTTGTTCACAAGGCTGTCAAGAATTGTGAGATCAAACTCATTCATTGTTGTTCTGATGATCAAGTTATTAATATACCGACTAAAGCTCTTCCTAAAGCAAGATTTGAGAAGCTTAGAAATTTGCTTGGAGTATACATCAAAAATTTCAAGGAAGAGCGTTAATGCTGCTAAAATTTTATGATGTCCTATGTCTGATACCTATGCTATATTCTGATTGTATATTTATTTTTAAGCTTACTGCAGCAACCAAAGTCTTTAAGACCGAAGTACAAATATAGGACTTAGTATTTAAGATGGGTAGATGTGCATTTAAGTAGATTTGTTGAAATAATTATTGTCTTGAATTTTTTGTATGCATATATTTGTAACTTGAAAAAGCACTACGTGCTGTATGAATGAAAGCTCTCTCTACCTTTATGAATTTTAAGATCATTAGATGTTAGTTGAACTTGAGTGGACGATCCTATGTTTTTGAGAGTATTTTTCTTTGATTTCTGAATTTGAGCTTCTTATGCCAACACCTGTACATATAATGTAACATGAATCTTTAGTAGTATATGATAATAATGAATTTAAGGCTATATATCATTTATTTTTTCTTATCTTCCTTATGTAAGCAGATCAAAGGGTTTGGATATCCCTTGTACCCATGTTTTGTAGAGGGTGTTCATGGATTTGATTTTCAAAAATGCAATCCATATCCAATCCAAATCCAATTAAATGGATTGGATTTAAAATCCACATCCACTTAATAGGATAAAAGTGGTTTGGATTTTTTTAAAATCGATTTATAGTTCAAAATCATTTTGGTTTTAAATCATAAATTGGTTTTCAACCTACTTTAGCTAGGGCTACTTTTAGTTTACTTTTGTCACAACTATTTTTTGTCGACTTTTGCTAGGGTTATTATTGGCTAATGCCAACGGGCTATTTTCGATCAATGTGGAACTATTTTTTGGTCGAGCTCAGCTGAGTTTCTTCAGTCAATGTCGGTGTGTAATTTTTTCTGCCAACATCGATTGGGGCTATTTTCGATCTAGGTCAGATAAGGTATTTATTGTTGAGATAGGCTAGGACTTTTTCGATCAATGTCGGTTGTGGCTATTTTTTGGTTGACGTCAACTTGGTTTTTATCGCTCAATGTCAGTTATGACTATTTTTTGGCTGACATTAGCTAGGTTCTTTTTGGTCGACGTCAACCAATCATGTTTTTGTAGCCAACATCGACCGATCATGTTTCTTTGCCAACATCAACAAGGCTACTTTCGGCTAACATTGACTTGGATATATTGCCAACATCATAATCGACGTTGGTCAATGTTTTTTGTCGACATCAACTAAAGATATTTTTCTAGTGATGTTGGTCAAGGCTATTTTTTGCTGATGTCGGCTAGATTGACGCTAGCAAACAAATAGCCTTGACGAAAGTCAGCCAAAAATATCTTAGTTGATGTCGGCCAAAAAATAGTCATGGTCGATGTCGGCCAAAAAACTTCATCAATCAACGTCGCCCAAAAAAACCTAGCCTACATCGGTTAAAATATTCTTGGCCGAAAAATAATCTCGGTAGATGTCTACCAAAACAAACCTTAGTCGAAAAATAGTCTCAGTTAACATCGATCACAAAAAATCTTAGTTGACGTCGACCGAAAAATAGCCTCAGCAAATGTTGGCCGAAAAATCATCAGTCAACATCAATAAAAAAAACTCTAGACGACGTTGACTAAAAAATAGTTTCAACCAACGTTAGCCAAAAAAACTCTAGTTGACATCAACTAAAAAATAGTCTTGGTCAATGTCGGTCGAAAAACATCATAATCGACGTTGGTCAAAAAAAATCTGGACGACAATTGCCAAAAAAATAGCCCCGACCAACGTCCACTAAAAAAAACGCTAGTCGACGTCCTCTAAAAAATAATCTCAGCTGAGGTTTGTTGAGAAACATTATCAACTAACATTGTCCGAGAAAACTTCGACTGACATCTATCAGAAAATAACCTCAGTCGAAGTAGGCTAAAAAATAGTCTTTGTCGATGTTGCTAAAAAATTGCTTTCGATTGACCTCTACCATGATTGTTTTGGAGGAATGCTATAAAATTTGAAAATCTAATATAATATCCAAATAATTAGATTAAGTTTAAAATTCAAAAAACTGAACTTAGATGTAAAATCAATCCATTAAAATGAATTTAAAGTAGTTTGAATTTGGACAATCAAGGTTTGGTTTTATATAACCAGATTTTTTGAACACCGCTAATGTTATATATATGTGCGTGTGTTTTTATTTTGCTAAAAAAACAATTACACAATATTTAATGTTACTTACATTTGTTGAAACTGAAAACAAATTCCAAATCTATGCTTTTTGAAGTAACAAGGATGGAAGACATAGTTTCCATAGCCCACCGTGATTGTTTTTTATACCCCCTTAACAAATTTAGGTACTAAGTACTAACCAGTCCAATATATACAGCTTGAAGTTTTGCAGAATCAACTGTCACTCCTTGACCAGAAATGATGTTCCAAGTATTCAACTGATTTCTTTCCAACATGAAATTTCTTCTTATTTGCCTCAATTTGGTGTTGGAGCAAAGCTTCTTAAACAGATTCAAAATGCAGCAAATGCACATTTGTCAGTTTGGACTATATATAAATTAAAATGTCATAAAAAAGCATGAGCACACATACCTTTGTAAATAAAATTCAAGATAAGTCATTCATATATCATAAATTCATTATGTTCGTTGTGTGATCGGAAAGTTCAAAGTTGTTTTCGAGGGCTTATTTACTGAAAAGGGGTATTTTTTTCGATTAATTACGGATTGAGGGTGACTTTCAAATAATTTACATAAAAAGGGTAAGTCGTAACAGATTTTACGACTTTGGTAAGTGAAGTCGTAAATCTATTTACGACTTATATTTTTTTATTTTATTAAATTGACGTCGTGTAATTATTTACGACTCTTTCACAATTTTCATATGTGCTATAGTAAAGTCATAAATATTCATCCGATTTTCATTATTTTCCTTTATCCAGTTTATTTGTGCTTTGTATATTTTTTTTATATAGAAGTCGTACCTCGATTTACGACTTCTTTATTATTATTTTTAAAAAAAAGTTGTTGAAGTCGTAAGCCGTTGTCCGACTTCTTAAAAGCCCAAATATGGTTCTGCCTTTTTTTTTTTTTTTTTGTTAACGTGGGTGTGCCCCTTGGTGGTTTGTAATTTATTTAAAACTTTTGTTGAATTCTTTTGTTTGGTCTTTTATTTTTGTAAAACTTTTGTTTAATTTGTTTAATTCTTTTGTTTAGTAAATGTTAACAAAAATATTTTATTTTTAATTTAAGAATTTACTAATTAATATATGTTTAATTTTTTGTTTAATATTTTGTGTATATTTTTTATGTTTTATTCAATATTAAAATTTAAAATAATATTGTCCTTTTAAGTTTCTGTTTTGTTTTTTTATTAATTTTTTGTTTTCTTTATTTTAATTGTTGTTGAGTACTTTTATTATAAAAATTGTCTTATTTATAATTGAATATTATTATACAAATTTTAATTTAATTATTTTCAAATAAAAATCTTAACATAAATACAATAATTGTAAAATATATTAAATAAAATCTCTCTCTTTTTTTTTTCTTATCTCTTAAGCCACGTTTATTGCTAGTTCTTAACAAGGAGAAAACTTAATAAGATTCGCTATTATTAAGATCGGTCCTTAGAGTGTCTGTACGAGAAAGCTTATTAAGTACTAATTGTGTATCTAAGCATTGGTTCTTAAAGTATTTAAAATAAAATAAAAAAGTTTATGTAATAAAAAAGAGTATTGGAGTCTTATGTGCATATATTTTTATAAAATAATAATAAAATATAAGAATGTGGATAGGTTAAAGCATTTTTAACAAAATTATCTTCGTGGGTATCTTATTTATCTTCAGTTTTCTTTCCATTGAAGCAAGTTTAGATGGCATGGAGGGTTTCTTTGAAATAAGTTTCATATCTTCTATAGGAGACGGTTGCTTACAACTAAAACTGTATTATTATATTGTATAAAATAAATATAATCAATAAACTAATATTTTAATTTGAAACAAAATTAAGTGTAAATAAAAATTATATAAAAATATGAATTGTTTAATTTTTTAATCGTTGAAACAAATTTATGCATGCATAAATTATTTAAATATGACGTGACATTCTAGAGAGTACTTCAATTATTTTAATATAAGATATCCAAAGTAAATATTATAAATTGATAGCATACAAAATGTTCTTGTGAGATTCATTTAATAAAAAATTTAGAATTACTGAGTTAGAAAAGTAAGTTATTAATCATAAAAAATACATATAAATAATATAATAGTAAAACCTATTTAACAACTCTAAAATGTTATAAAAAAAAAAAAACAATTGAGTTACTAAGACGTACCATACTGGAACCCAAAATTGAAAATCCTTTCTTTTCTTGATCTTCTTTTTAGTCGACAAAAAACCTACGTAGACAATGTTTGGATTTTTGCACAGAAATCTCGATAATGGCGATATAGTCCAACCTTTTTCCTTTTATCAAGAAAAGAGTTATTTTGTTGTGTTTGTGTAGGCGTACAAGATTGCGACAGGTACAGGGAGATCCAAAGTCCAACTCTTTGCTCCAAGAATTTCTAGAAACTCCTTCAAATATTTTGACCAATCTATAATCCTTCATATTTAATTATATATAATGTGTCCAAAATTCTTTGAATTTAAATTGAATTTCAAAGCATGAAGAAAGCAAAAATTAACTTATATATGAAAAATTAAAGCTTTCAACCTCTTTAGATATAAGATCAGAAATATTTTTAAGAATTTTTCTATTTTTTATTAGAAAAATTTTCAAAAACACTTATGACTTGTATAAAAACAGACACTTTGTCTATTAAAAAAATAGAAGAATGATTGATATTAAATTCAATATTATTAGTTCATAAAAACTTTGTTATATCATGAACTAATTACTCTAAAAATTTAAAAGGTTTAACAAAAATATTTAAATAGTTTTATATTATAATTGGAACCTAAAGTGTGTTACACATTTTTGTTATAAAAAAAATCTTGCTAGTGAATATTTCAGTTCTTACGCAAGAATCTTCACTAACTCTGCACCCCCACACAAATATGATTTTCTTAAAAAAAGTGATAATATTATTAAAACCGAACAAGAATAGTCTACTCTTCAGAAATCAGAAGGAGAAGGTTCCTCTTAGACTAATTTCTTCAGTCATGCTCTTTGACGGAGAACCATGACCTTTTCACCTTCGTCACCTACTAAAAAACTTTTTTGGCAGATTCTCAATCAAGTCGTCTCTCAAATGTATCTTAATTTGACTTTATCTTTTGAACTACTTATGTGAAAGTTGCTAAATCTTGAACACAATCTAGCTGCGAATATGGGTCTTTAGTTTTTCCAAATTATTAATAATAATAATATTTACAACCAGCAAACATGATTGAGGACTTTGATTCATTCTGAGCTAGAAATAGTGTATCACATGAGATCAACAGATTCAAACTGGCTGTTCCATTGATTCTATCCCAAGCTGCTGATTTTCGAATGATATTCAAAGTGTTCGTAAATAATTTTTTATGAAAATAATTTTTTTTTATGGAAATAGAGTATTCCTACAATTGGAAGTCATGAGACTAACCCTGAAGATATAAACATCATGCAAGTATATTTTTTTCTCTCCTAATAAAGTCTTTTTCATATGAATGACTAGGGAATCAAATCCTTATCATTAGGGAATCGAACCCTTATCAGTATACTTAAGGAATTCATTCATCTATCAACTATATTAGACCTTGTTGATAAGTGTTCGTAAATATTATTGTTATACTATTTATGTGTATTTAATTTTTTTACTGTTATACTATTTTTTCTTTTGTTTTAAAAAATTGCATGGACAATATATGAGCAGTTGCACTACCGGCTTCCTTTTTGCATCCATTTGATATAGTTTCATATCACTATGAGCAAAACATGACAATAGAATGCAAATTGCATCAAGTCTAACAATTGGTGCATAAGTTTTAGTATAATTTATATCTTCCTATTGTGATGAACCTTTTGCTACATGCCTAATTTTGTTTCTCAAAACCTTACATGTTTCCTCCAACTTGTTTCTTATAAACATCCATTTTGCTCCTACAACAATCTTGTCTTGGGATAGTATTTCTACAAGCTTTTAGACATCATTCTTATGAAACTGGTCAAGTTCTTGCATTCTTTGACCCATCTTTCACCTTCTAAGGCATCATTCACTATCTTTGGTTCTACTTCTAAGATGAGAGCAGTGTTGCCTTGTTGAAATGATGGCCTTGTTCTTACTTTGTCTTGTGGGCTCCCAATTATTTGGTTATTCGGATGGTGCTTCTTCATTTGACAATTGCGTCCAATTGGTTCTCTTTGTTCTTCTACTGGACCGTACAGGGGTATCTTGGACTCTTCAGCTTATTGCTCATTATTGGACTTGTCCTTGTTTGTTGAGTTTAGACCTGCTGGAATGAGCTGTAAATTAGGAATGATTTGTAAAATAGGAGTATGTTTAGGAATTCTCTGTAATTATGATCTCTAATCATGGGATTTGATTAGCAATTTTTTAGGCAAAGGATGTCTCTCTCTTTTGTATATAAATTATAATGTTACCTCACACTGAAAGTGAATTTGGAGATATACAGAAAAGTGAAACATGGCATCAGAGCAGGTTTCGTAAAAGGACCTGTGATTTGAATTTGAAAAATTGACCAAACCTATTTTTTTTCCTCTTCTTCTCTCTTGAAACAGCCGCCGTCACAAACTTCACATCATCCTCAACCTCCATCATTCTGTTCACCATCTCTTCCACTCATCGCACCTGACCAAAATATGACCTCCCAAATATAACCAAATCAAAAATTCAATCCCTCACCATGACTGATTCTTTGGCAGAAGTTGTTACACCTGAAAACATTCATGAAAAACCCAACACCGAAATATTTTTGGAAAGCCTTACCACCAAACTTGCCCAAATACTATCTCAAAACAAAACCCATAACACTACCACAACACATGAGTCCACCCCTGTACCGCAAATTGCTGTGAAACTGAACGAGAAAAACTATGGCCTTTGGTCCCAGGTTGTGGAGATGTTTATCACTAGAAAAGATAAACTTGGCTATATCAATGGTGACATCCCTGTGCCATTGCCGACAGATCCGACATATCGACGATGGAAAATTGAGGATTCAGCCGTGAAAGGCTGGCTGGTTAATTCCATGTACCCGAGTTTAATTAGCAATTTCATCCGCTACCCAACTGCAAAATCAATTTGGGATGCGGTTGCAACCACCTTCTTTGACGGTATTAATACATCTAAAGTTTATGATTTGAAGCGTCGTGTCACAAGGATGCAACAAGGGGGTGGACCGATTGAAGCGTACTATATAATACCCTGAGACCTGGCGCGGTTGGCGCTGGATTTCGCGCGGTTAGCACCAGGTCCTTTTGTGAGAAACTGTATTAGAAGTTTGGCGCGGTTAGCGCCAGTGTGGCACGATCAGCACCATGCCCACTGGCAACTGACGCGAGTGGCGCTAGGTCCACGCAATCAGCGCCATGGTTACTGGATAGTGGCGCGATTAACGCCAAGGTAGCGCGAGTGGCGCCACAGTCTCTGAAGTTTGGCGCGAATGGCGCTGGGCTGGCGTGAGTCGCGCCATGGTCTCTGGAGTGTGGCGCGATTAGCGCCAGAGTGGCGCGGATGGCATCACGGCCACCGCCATTGTGGCGCGGGTCGCGCCAGACCTCTGGCAGGCCACCTATATAAAGGCAAAACGCGATTTTCAGAGGAAAATCACTGTTCTTCTTCTTCCCTGAGCCTAGGCCACCATTGATGCACCTTAGGAACTTCATATCTTCATTATACGCCACTAAAACACCTCCTGATCACTTCTAAGCTTGACTGGAACCAATTAGAAGCTAAATTTCAGCCTAACTCCCTAGAGAATCCCAACCCCTGAGTTCTTGAGAGAGAGCTGAGCTTTGGAAGAAAAAGAAGTTGGTTCCAGGACACCAGAGCTAGGAGAAAGACTTCTCCAACCTTTCTCTATTGATCTGAGGTAAGAAACTCATGTTTTAACCGTTTAATTTGTGGAATGGGAGATTGGATGAATAGTAACCAATTGTTTATAAGGCTGGAATTAGGCCTGAGTTCTTTAGAAAAGTGTAGTCAGGAGGTTGTTCTGAGTCATATGGAACTCTGAAATCGAAATTGTGATGAAGTTTGAATTTGGCTCTGGGAAGGAAGAAGTGTGTGTGAATGGAAGGTACTATGGCATGTATTAACTCAAGTACCTTTACAAAAGTTGATCATAAGGCCAAATGATCGGTGAAAACGTGTGGATATATCTGGTTTGGCTGAGTTGAACCATTATTGGTTCTTGAGATTAGTAAAGCTTTGAATTGCGTTGTACAAAGTTTTAAAGGAACTTTGAGGCCTTAGTTAGACTGAGGCAGACCCTTGAGGGTCAATGCATGGCCTAGTAGGAACTGGGCTAAGATAAACATTAAGTTAGAAGACAGAAACTGATTATGAAAGGAAGGGTGTTTCCTTCCATATAAACGGTTGAATACCGTATCTGATCGTCTATTTCATACCTATTGTAGGGCGTGAGACGCATAGCACTGGTGGAGGTCACCACGAGACTAGGAGAGCTGATTCTGAGCTGAGACCAGGTAAGCTCAGTGTTCTTGGGGATTGTTTCCCTGCTTGTGTTTACTACACCCATCTTGGGTGTTTGTTTGATATATCTTGTATGCTAATGCTTTATGATGATATGATATTGAATGATGTACCTGATATTGATGAAATGGTTTGATGATTTCTAGCAATTGAGTGCTAGCTCAACCCTGAGATAGGGTATATGTGTATTGGTAAATTGAGATAGTATATGATGTGCTGATTATGATGATGGCTTGAGTACACTAGTATATTATATGCTTGTATGGATTCTGTTATGAAATGATTGTGATGTGATTGCATGAAATCTACTGGCCAGTAGACTGAGGAACTATGGACCCCTTTGGGAATGTACCCACTCGGTGGATGATCTCCCTTAGGATAATCCATAGGCGTCTATGTAAACCCTGAGTAGACGTACCCACTCGGTGGATGATCCTATTCAGGTATTAGGTGGCAAGTCCTGAGTAGATGTACCCACTCGGTGGATGATCCTATTCAGGCATAGATTGAGTGAGTTCTGAGTAGATGTACCCACTCGGTGGATGATCCTATTCAGGAACTTAGATGGAAGTCCTGAGAGAACGTACCCACTCGGTAGATGATCTCTCTCAGGCACTGTGTATTGTTTGCTTATGCTTGAGTTGGAATGGCCATGTGCATACAGATGGTTTATGTGAGCCGTGAAAGCTAATTGTATGATGCCATTTTAATATGATATGATTTCTGTTATGCTAAGATATATATACATATATATATTTCTGTATACTGAAAAGTGAACCAGGGGGGAGGGAAACCTCGGAGAACCCTGAGTTTACTAGGATGATTATCTCACCCCTATTTGGGGCTAATGTTGCAGGAGCTGAGACTGAAGTCACTGAGAGATCCCAAGGAAAAAGGCCTGAGCTGGGATAGTGTGATAAAGAACACTAGGCTTAGAAGACCGAGCTTGTTGGCTCACATTTTGTTTATTTTGACTGTATTTTGATACCTAGGGAAAATTTGTATAGTTTTGAGAACTATGTATCTTGTAAAGGACAGAGATTCACCATATATGTATATAATGTGTATTTATATCAGATTCAGGCTTCCTTTATTGTTTTATTTTCCATGCTTGCTGCGTTATCCTGATATTGTAATAATGTTAATACGCCGGGTGCACACGGGTGTTACATACTACAATAATCTCAAAGCTCTTTGGAGGGAGATTGACTTTAGACGACCCAATCCGATGTGTTGTGCTAATGATATAGAGAAATTTAATGCCGCTTTGCAGGAAGACTGTGTTTATACATTTCTTGATGGCCTTGATGATCGCTTCGACAAGGTGAAAGCTGATGTACTGCATATGGAATCGTTTCCTATGGTAGAGCAAGCATATGCAAGGGTGCGGAGGGAGGATGTTCAACAAAGTGTGATGCTCTCTAAGGACCATGGTGCCAACAATGTTGCAGCCATGGCAGCAAAAGGGGGCAAGGTGACTAGCAAGGAGCAACCCTACTTATCTCTGCAGAATTCCAAACCAGGAATAGGGCGCTCTGGTCCAAACTCCAAACAATTATCACAGATAGGGGGAGGCTACACATATAATAACTAAGATTTCTAAAAAAAAATATTATTTTATTTGGCGCGATTAGCGCCATAAGCGTCGTCGTTAGCGCCATGACTCGACCATGTGGCGCGATTAGCGCCAGTTATGGCGCTAAATGGCCCTGGAGACCCCCAGATTCGAATATTTGGCGTGATTAGCGCCAGATATGACACAATTAGCGCCAGAATGCTCCAGAAAGCCATTTCTTTCGAATTCTTGGTGCGATTAGCATGGGGAGTGGCGCCAGTAGCGTGGGGATGCGTTCAGGACCCTATAAAAGGGTCATTTAGACGAATTTCTGGGCCAAAATCAGTTCTTCTTCTTCCTCAAGCCTCCTTCCGCCATTAATGAAGTAGAAAGCTTCATATCTTCTCCATTCTTCATCTAAACACTTCCCATCCAACTAGAAAGTTGATTAGAACTCCTCCATGAGCTAGATTCCAGCTTCAGTTTCTCAAGAGAACAATCAACAGTAGAAATCTCGTTCTCTAGGGGACTTTTAGATAACTAAGTTTGGAAGGGAAGGGAGGCGATTCAAGGAAGCCAAAGCTTGGAGAAGTGATCCTCCAGCCTTCCTCGACTGTTTAGAGGTAAGAAACTCGAGTTTTACCGATGACATGTATGAACATGTGTGCTTTTACTAAAAAATGTTCACGAGATTGTATAGAAGGTGATCGTATGTTAAAGTGACTGTTTTGAATGACTTGGTTATTCTTAAGATATAGAGGGGTTAAGCAATTATATGCTTTGAACCATCTTATGCAGAGTCTTAGAGTGACTCTAATACCTTGGTTAGGCTGAGATAGATCCTGCTGAGGATCTGTGAATCACCTATAAGGTGGTTAGCTCTGATAACTCTAAGATAGAGAACAGAAAGGTTGTAATGGAAAGGAATAGCGTTTCCTCTCATTCTAACGGTTGACGACCGTTATTGATTGATTGTTTGTATGCCTTGTGTAGGGCATGATACAGACATTGCTGGTGGTTGTCACGAAGCCGGGAGAGCCGGTGTAGCGCTGAGAGCAGGTAAGCTCTTTGTTCTTGGGAGTGTTTCCCCTTGATTGTGTTCCACCATACTCCAGAGGGAGTGATGGTTATTGTATGAATTCATGCATGTATATTGAAATTGTGTGTTACTATTTTGATTGAAAACATGTACTTGATATACATGGATTGAGGCTATGTGTGTTGATTGATAAGATTTTCTCTGGCCAGTAGAACGGACTAAATATGGACTTCCCTTAGAGCCAGAGTTACGTGGAACAACTCTAAGTGGTCAATATATGTGTGTATGTGATAAAACCTGAGAGAATGCACCTGTTGCAGATGAGCTTCTCTCAGAAGTGCCATATATGTCTGAGTGCGTCCTGGAATAAGATACCTATCGCAGATGATCTTTTCCCAGGAAACACAGTATCGATATATTTATATATGTGAGTAAATCCTTGGAGAATATACCTGTTACAGATGATATTTCTCAAGGAATATAATATATCTATCTTTGTATATGTTGTATCTGAGTTAAAATATACACGTGATATGTTGTGAACTGTTAAGGGCTGTGATGGCTAAATGATATTGATGTGTTTTATAAAAAGGGTACTGATAAACCCTTGAGACATGTGTATATGTGTTGTTATGGCTTGAGAGCTGTGATGGCTAGTTGTAATGCCAATTTTGATATTATATGCATAAAAGTGAACCAGAGGGAGGAAAAACCTCCAAGGACCCTGAGTTTACTGAGATTGTTATCTCACCCCTATAGGGGGTTATGTTTTGCAGGTGATACTCAGGGAGCTGCTGAGAGATCCCAGGGCAAGAGGCCCGAGCAGGGATAGGTTCTGTGAGAACCTTAGGCATAGGGTTGAGAGCATGTTAGCTCTACATTTTGATATATGCCTATTGTTTTGTACCCTGATAGGGATTTTGTATAGTTTTGAGATATATATTGTATATTATGAGAATTCACTATATATGATGTACAATGGGTGTTGTTAATGAAGTTTGGTGACGTCATTTTGTTTATTGCTTCCGAATTAAGTATCTATGATAATCGCTACGCTTAATAACCATAAATCAATGTTAATGCACCAGATGCATACGGGGCGTTACAGCACACACTGTGGAAATCCCAAACACACACAAGAAACATTCTTTAAAATTCACGGTTACCCAGATTGGTGGAAAGATTTGAAAGCTCACAAACAGGCTGAAACCAAAGGAAAAGCTTCAATGGCCACTGCTGATGTTCCATTATCTCTAGAATCCACAACAATGCAATCCAGTAAGTCACATCTTGGCCTGGAAGGTAATGTTGGCTGCCTAGAAGGTAATCTTGGTTGTAGCTTCTTTTCTAGCAATTCTCCCTCCAGTAAATGGGTTATTGATTCAGGTGCTACAGACCACATGACATTTGACCCCCATGACTTAGCTAATATGAACACTCCTAGATGCAATACAATTATCAATGCTAATGGGAATGAACATCTTGTGATTGGTTCGAGAGTTGTTGAACTTTAATCTATATTTATCTTACCCAACACACTTCTTATTCCTTCATTATCCACTAGGCTATTGTCTGTTGGGCAAGCAACTGAAGATCTAAATTGTGTAGTTCTCATGTATCCTTCTTTTTGTCATTTTCAGGATATTTGCATGAAGGAGATAATTGGTCATGGTACTAGGAAAGAGGGGTTGTACTACCTAGATGATGTTAGTCAGGGCAGGGCCAACCATGTACAAACCAGTTTAGCTAGTAAGTAGAAGGAGATATGGTTGTGGCATACTCGTTTGGGACATCCATCCTTTGGTTATCTTAAGAGACTACTTCCTCATTTATTTGTTGATTTGACAGATTTTAAATTTACATGTCATACTTGTATTTTGGCCAAAAGTCATAGAGTGCCATTTCCAATAAGCTTGAATAAAAGTTCTATTCCATTTTCTTTGATCCATTCAGATGTGTAGGGACCTTCACCTGTTATTGGTATGTCAACAAACCGTTGGTTTGTATTGTTGGTAGATGATTGTACTAGGATGACATGGCTCTACTTGATGAAAAGGAAAGACAAAGTCACTGCTTTGTTTAAAGCCTTTCACGTGATGATTCAAACTTAGTTTGGAGCAAAAATAAAAGTATTACGAAGTGACAATGGTGGATAATATATGAATGCATCACTTCGGGAATTTTTTCAGCAACAAGGTATGATCCATGAGTCCTTATGCCCTGGTACATCCCAACAAAATGGGGTAGCTGAAAGGAAAAATCGGCACATTCTTGAGACTGCTAGATCCCTCTTATTTGTGAAACATGTTCCCCCAAAATTCTGGGACAGTGTTGTTGCCACTACAGTACACTTGGTTAATCGTATGCCCTCTAAGGTCTTGAATTTCCAGACACCATATCAAGCTCTACTTGCACATGTTCCTTTACCTTCCATCCTTAGTCTTCGACCACGAGTATTTGGTTGTGTGGCGTTTGTGCATGTACCCCTTACTCACCAAACCAAACTTGACCCTTGTGCTCTCCGCTGCTTATTCTTAGGATATAGAACTCACCAAAAAGGCTACCATTGTTACCACCCCTCTACCCATAGAACCTATGTTACCATGAATGTGACCTTTGTTGAGTCAGATTCTTTTTTCTCAGATTCCAATTCATCCTTCCAGGGGGAGGCTAGCACAAAAAGTCTGAATTGGTGGGAGACAAATATTGGTAGGGAACCGGTCAGAATAGTTGAAGGGACATCTAGAGGGGGAATTTTATCTAGAGAGAATGAGAATTTGAATATGTCTCAGATAGATACATTTGTTACTGAAAATGCTACTGAAGACATTATTGATACTACTGATACCCCCACTGAAGAGAGATGACTAATGAACATGTTGGACACATTGAAGTCGAGCTAGGAGGTGATGATATGCCTAGGACAGAACAACCCTTCCCTTGCCAAGTACCAGACCAAACTCCAGCGGATATGCTTGAGGTAAGTTCTCTTAACACTGAGAATATTGTTAGTTCTAACACTCCTGTGAGATTCAAATTGCCTGACAGGAAAAATCGAGGAAAGCCTCCAAATAGATATTCTCCAGATGTGGGAGAAAAACAATCCACTTATCCAATTGCAAATTATGTATCATTAGAAAAACTATCACCGTCCTTGAAGGCATTTGTCTATAACGTATCCTTCATCCATATTCCAAATCGGGTTGAAGAAGCTTTAGAGGACCCAAAGTGGGTTAAAGAAATGGAGGAGGAAATGACTGCTCTCATAAAAAATAATACATGGAGGCTAGTGGAAGTTCCAGTTGGAAAGAAAATTGTGGGATGCAGATGGGTGTTTACAGTAAAATACAAAACAGATGGATCTGTAGAGAGGCACAAGGCGAGACTTGTGGCAAAGGGGTATACTCAGACATATGGTATTGACTATCAAGAAACATTCTCTCTAGTAGCTAAACTTGACACAGTGCGGGTACTATTATCCATTGCAGCAAATTTAGATTGGTCGCTCCATCAATTTGATGTGAAGAATGCTTTCCTCCATGGAGATCTAAAGGAGGAAATTTACATGGATATACCACCAGCATATACCATTCCTGGACTGAAAAATGATATAGTCTGCAAACTTGAACGATCTTTATATGGCCTAAAACAGTCTCCTCGAGCATGGTTTGGTCGCTTTGCAGCAGCTATGAAAAAATATGGATATGCTCAAAGCGACTCAGATCACACATTATTCCTAAAAAGATGCCAAGGTAATATTACAGTCTTAATAATTTATGTGGATGACTTGATAATTACAGGAAATGACTCAACAGAAATTTCTAAGCTCCAAGCAAAATTATTTGAAGAATTTTAAATGAAAAGTCTGGGTGGTCTAAGACACTTTCTTGGAATTGAAGTGGTACGCTCTAAGGAGGGAATATTTCTTTGTCAACGGAAATACGTACTAGATTTGTTAGCTGAAGTTGGATTGTTAGACTGTAAACCTGCAGATACACCTATAGTTCAAAACCACAAACTTGAAGAATATCCATATCAGGTACCAACTAACAAAGAAAGATATCAAAGGCTGATAGGTAAGTTAATATACTTATCTCACACTAGACCTGATATAGCATACGTTGTGAGTGTTCTTAGCCAGTTCATGCATGTCCCAAACGAAGATCATATGAATGGGGTATTACGTGTACTTCGATATTTGAAGACTTCTCCAGGTAGAGGATTACTTTTCAAAAAAAAATGGCCATTCGGAAGTTGAAGGATACACTGATGCAGATTGGGCCGGGAGCACTTATGATAGAAGATCAACCGCAGGTTATTTTACATTTGTCGGTGGCAACCTAGTCACTTGGCGGAGTAAGAAACAAAAGGTAGTGGCTTTGTCTAGTGCTGAGGCTGAATTTAGAGAAATTGCTAAAGGTGTGTGTGAACTACTCTGGCTTCGAAAGCTTCTATCAGAGATGGGGTTCATCCCAGAATCTAAAATGAGGTTGTTCTGTGACAACAAGGCAGCTATTGATATATCACATAACCCAATCCAACATGACAGAACCAAACACGTTGAAATAGATCGTCACTTCATCAAGCAGAATCTAGATTCAAAGATTATTTTCCTTCCATTTGTGAGATCAGAAGACCAACTAGCGGACATCTTAACAAAGGCAGTAGCTAGCAAAGTATTTCACAGCTCACTTGACAAGTTGGGCATTCAAAATATTTATGCACCAACTTGAGGGAGAGTGCTAGAATGAGCTGTAAATTAGGAATGATTTGTAAAATAGGAGTATGTTTAGGAATTCTCTGTAATTATGATCTCTAATCATGGGATTTGATTAGCAATTTTTTAGGCAAAGGATTTCTCTCTCTTTTGTATATAAATTGTAATGTTACCTCACACTGAAAGTGAATTTGGAGATATACAGAAAAGTGAAACAAGACCACCATCCAATCTGAGATCTGTAAATGATTCATCTAGCTCTCATAATTTCTTATCATGTTATATGTCATTAAACTTCACATGGATTGTTTCCTGTACAACTAAGGTTCTAGAGTCATAAATTTTACATGTCATTGAAGTTTCAGAATATCCGAGCAGCATTCCACTATCGCACTTAAAATCAAATTTACCACGATTATCCTTAGTATTCAAGATGAAACATTGGCATCCAAAGACATGAAAATATGATATTTTGAATTTTCATCTCTTCCACAATTTATAGGAGTCTTGTTTATAATAGGTCCATATATATATGGAGATACTTCAAGTGACATCGGAGCTCGGCCTTCTAGCGTATATGGACGATCTATTAATATATAAAAAAAAAAGTTCCTTTGTGTTTGGACATTTAGAGAGACATATGTATGTGGAGGTTAGGTTAACGTTATGATTTTATTGCCAAACTTTTGTATATATTGAATGATATGTTTCGTGTAAAGCTCAATAAAATTCATTAATCATATAAAATTTAATACATTTGTTATCATTATAATTTTTAGAGTCAAAGATCATTCAATATCTTTGATTCTAATATAGAAGACTTGGCGACAGATAGAACAATATTGAACGCGCTCTAAGAAAAGTTTTATGTAATAGATTGCTAAAGTCTAGTGCTTCATAATACATACAGCATAAATAACTTTATAGCTGACACTGAATCAATATAAATTAATCTAATAACTTTCATGTTAAATTTGAATATTTTATATATCATGAGTCATGAATTATTATATTAAAAATTAAAATAATATTATTCACTTATTATTTTTTCAATAGACCATTAAATCTTAAATTATTGGTAGTAAAAAGTAAAGAATAGATTGAAATATAATTAAAAAATCATAAATATATTGTTTATATTTTTATCCACGGTTTTTAACTTTTGGCAATAACTTTTATTGGTATCATTGGCTAGGATATTTACGGGTACGAGTCATTTACGAATCTGAATTTACTCAAATAAATCTAAATAGTTTGGATTGAATAATTTTTTTTTTGGATCTATTTTGCTTTTTAATTTGTTTCAAACTATTTTAGTTTTAGTTAAAATTTCAGTTGTATTACTCGTTTGATTATTTGAGAACATTGAAATTTTCTAACTATGATGTAATAGTTTTAGTTTATGGGTTTTTAGGCTTTGTCGGTGTGGTGCTTGTTTATTATATTTCAATTTTTAAACCATGTTTAACATAGTATGTTAGTCTATGTAACGATGATGACAAATTGACAACAATGTGATTCCTTCGGTGATTGTTTTTTACTATTTGACTATACGTAACAATTATAAGTAATGTATTATAGTATTTTGTTTAATAAAAAATTTAGCTTATAAAAAATTACATTTTAAAAAAGAATAGACAAAATTAATGGCCATGGAACTTGCAAATTATTGATTATGTTTGTCATGTTTATTGATGTTTATGAGCTAGGGTGAGTCTTTTCATATAGGTTTAGGATGAGTGAGTATGCAATTAATGGCCATGGAACTTGCAAATTCACAACCCATATTCATTTTGACCCAACCAAATGTTAGTTCAGTTGGGCGAGAGTGTGACAGAAAAGAGATTTCTCTCCAAGGGATTTCGGCCTAACCATAATTGTTTTTGATTAAGCCACAATGCGACAAAATGGAGCATTCAACTCCAGAGGCATTTCGGACCAGCAAGGGATTGTTCAACTGACTGGGTTAAAATCTGGTTATTTTGAAAATTCTCTTAAAATTTTTCCCTTTTTTTGATTTAAATGACTTTTATGCAAATGTAGTATGCTTAATCATATGATGATTATGTTATTCTTGAGGTGTTTATAATATGTTGATGTGATTGCATTGTTGATATGGTGATATATGTATATGTCTTAATTATTGTAATATGAAATATCCTTAATTTTGTATTAATGAGGGATTTGGGTTGTGATGGTTGATTTCTTAATGATGATATGAGATGTGGTTGAAATGATGTTGTTTTATGATTAGAGTCGACTTTATATTGAAATAATGTGATTCACATTCATATGAGTTTTTGGTGAGTTGTTTGCAAGAATTCAAGATGTTGGAATGTCTTGTTATGCTTGTTGAACTGTAGTTGGGTTCGAGTGTGATGAGCATATGGATGGTGAATCTATGATATTATAACCTTTTATGGTGTTGACTTTTGTGAATGAATTTGTGATGACGTATGATTGTTGTGGATAATAATCTTGTTTTGAGAATCATCCATATGTGTGAAAAGAGTTAACTATATCATTTGGGAAGATTTTGTTGGTGTTGGAAAATGGTATACTTGGAAACATGAGTTACGTTTCAGGACTCTGCCTCACTAAAGCGACTTGAGGGTCTTACCTAGTGGGGTATCTTCTTGAGAACCACCCTTACATTTTGACTTAAAATGACATGTCGAGGTGTTGAGAACTTCTTCTCAGAGGGATCAGTGACCCTTTTAGTCCATATGGATGAATTGTTGTTGAAGTTGAAACTTGGGTCCTTGAGATCTCAAAACCTCTAGAAATCTAAGTTTAGTTGTTGGTTGTGAGTAGGCACATAAGTTGGGGGTGGTAAGAAGATCCTCAACCTAGTGCTAGAGGTTATCGATGGTGGCCAACGGTGAAAGGGCCTGTAGAATGGATGGGTAGGCGAACTCCTAGATAGGTTAATGTATTTGCAAGCCTTGCTGAGGTAAGTCACTACCCATGCTTATCCATTTTCAACAAAATCGCACTTCCTCTATAGGGTTAACTCAAGTCTCTCCCAATGGTGATGGTGGGATTATGATAAGGGATGTACTTTGATTAATCGCTCAAAATGTGAAATCTCCATGGAGTGGGTTGGTGTTTATGATTGGTGTACATGGTGATGATGATTGATTGATGATGATAATGGTGTATGACGATTGAATCTTTATGTGATGGTTGATGGATTGAGGATTATTATGAGATGCTCTGTTATATGAATTTCTGCTATTTATGCCTTAAGTATGATTTTCGAACATTACCTTCTAAATATATATGATGGTACTTGTTTATGCTTTAACTGTTAAGTTGTATAATATTTTAGTATGCTTGTTTTTGGTAAGTTTACCCTTGCGTTGTTGCACGTTGGTTCGTGCATGTGATGATCCCTTGTCTGATGTATGTGGGGAGCAGATGGATAGGAGATTGTCCTATGTCCTAGGAGACTTCATGGATATGCATACATGGATGTGAAGGTGTATTATCCTTTTTTGTTTATGTATGGTGTTGATCAACTCAGAGTTTATGTAATTTATCCTTATAGTGTGGTTTATGTTTATATGTGTACTCTGAGAAGATTTGAGTTACTATGATGTTATATATATATATATATATATATATATATATATATATATCATGAGATGTTTGATTTTCATGATTTGTGTTTGAGCCTTTTGCCTTTGAGACATGAAAAGTTTATAAATACTTTTATAAATTAATTAATTGAAGAGTTTTAAATGAATAAAATAAATTTTTTCGCTTTACAGAGGAAATACAAATAATATTCCATTATAATAAAATAAAGAGAAAATTTTCAATTTAACCTTCCAAAATAATTATCATAATATTAGTCATTTTAAAAAATTTGGCCACCACCTTATAGCATCTCCAATGGAAGTTTTTATAGTGTTTCTATTGCGAAATCGGCATGTATACCATTCGTTCAAGTAATAAAATGATAAGTGAGTTATTGTCCCACAGAGATTGTTGCACCAATTGTACTATAACTTAAATCTATAAGTTGGACAAATAAATGTTGGTAAAAGTATGAGTTGGTTGTTTGAGTAAATAAAAATAAAAACAAGAATTAAAACATAACTATTGCTTATAAACAACAAAGCTAGATTAAAGACAATATGGAAGAAAGAGTAGCCAGGGCACCCACACTCGATGATACCTTCCAATGGATTCGTATTACTTGCTACATTCGATTATCTAAGTTACTCAGCGGTTGTGTTTCATTACATATTAGTTACTCTCCAATTCCTTAGTGAAATAACCCTTTAACCCTCTTAAAAGTCCTAATCCCTTAGGAACCTTCTTAGGGTTAAGCATTAAGCAACACTTTGAATAAGCTACAAACATACATTCCTATTCCTAGGTAATGTAAAGCAAGTTACTACACTTAGTTCCAAGACTAGAACCCCAATATTCCTATTGTGAACACTAGCTCTCAACCCTTCATTAGATTGATCAAGTCTAAGAAAGAGATATAAACCATTCAAGCAAAGTGCAGTAAAATAACCTTTGATAAATGAATAATAGCATTCAATACATTCCAATGGAAGTTTACATCAAGTGCTTGGCCCTAGCTACAAATGAAACTAGCCAAACCTAATCATGGTTGGCCTTGGTACATCAAAAAGAAGTATTCCCAGTTGATACACAAGCAAGGAGAAGGTAGAGAAGAAGGGAAGAATCCCACTTGCACTCACAACTCCAAGCCCTAGCTAAGCTCCCAAGCTTTCTCTAGCCTTGTCTTAGTGAAATTTCGTCCAAGAGCCCCCTACTCAGAAGTAGGTTCTGCTATTTATACTTAGGGAGGTGAAACTCCAAGTTTGCCCTCAGCAGCTTTCAATTTCAGCAGAGGTCGAGGTCCCGCGCGGATGGCGCTGATCGTGCTGAAGCTTTTAAGTGTGGCGCGGATCGCGCCAGCTTCCAGAGATAGTTGAAAGTCACTTCTAGCGTGCCTCGCGTGGTCTTCACGCTGATGGCGCCAGGATCCAGTGAAGATCCCTTTTCCAGAGCAGTTGTGGCGCGGTTGGCGCCAGAATCCATAGAGTTTCTCATTTGCAAGGCACTATTGGAGCGGATAGCGCCAGTCTCGCTGGCAGTCATAAAGGATGCTTGCTTCACTGGTTGGCGCGGATCGCGCCATATCTTTGCTTCCTTTTCCTCTGCACTTCTTTTGGCTTTTTTCACCTGCTAAGCACTTAATTTGAGAGCGAATATCATTGAAGAAGATTTGTCAATATTTATATCAATTTGAAGCATTTATCATTCATTCTAATGCATTTGATGATATATTTAAGCTTGGAAATGCCCTATGCTAGGCGCATATCAGTTTCCTATGTGAGTTTTCATGTCATCATTCATTTTGGCATATTTTGATTGACAAAACTCATGGAATAGTGTTAGTTTGTATTAGACAGGCGCTCAAGTGAACTAATTGAAAAAGGGAGTAGGTTGTGCAATTTGAAAAGACTTTTTGACACTACTTGAAGACGCATGACCATGGATACAAAATCCATGGCTATAAGAATTAACCACGACCACCAGGAGAAAATTGAGTTTTTGAAGATTAGTGTCAAATTTCTAATCACGGTCATGTATATGGTTCCACAACCGTCCTTTTTTATCCGTCAAATTGTGAAGCAATCAGTATCCATGATCATAGATACAGATCCGCGACCATGGTTAATCAATGTCGCCAGTCACTTAAGTTGGGCCATTAAATAGAAAGTTTTGAAGAGAAAACCTTATCTTTTTTTCTTTGAGCATGTTTTTGGAGTTTTTCGAGGGATAAGAGCACTATAAGAGCATTTGTGGCTACGTAGGAGCGTGGAGATCACAACAGGGTCGTTTCTTGTAAAGTTTCTTCCTCTTTTGTTGTTTTCATATTCTCTCATAGGATTTATAGCTTTATCATGACCATGAGTGGCTAGACTTTTTTGGTCTAGGATTATGATGTAGTTATACCAATATACCCTCTTTGATTTCAATAAAGACTTGGATGTTATTCAATTGAATCTCTTTTCTTATTCTTTATTTTATATTTGGTTCTAATCAGTCTAAAACCTAATTAATTACATAGTAGTGATCATTTGTATGTGATTAGTTGACCTAGAAAGAGATTATTTTGTATCAATTTGCATGACAAAATTGGTTGGACAATTTCTAGTGGATTAACTTAGTTGTTGATCATCCCTGTTAATTGAGACTTCATCCCTTAACCTAAATCAATATATCTATGATCAATTGAATATGGATTTAGGCCAAGGAGTGTTATTAGACCTAGATCAAAGGCTAGTAACTGAATTAGAGGAATAATGGTACTTTATGTAATTAGGAGTTTATTGGAATTAAATTGGGGAAAAGGGATATGTTCAAATTCATAATCCTAGGCTTTTTTCGTTATAATGGTTTTCTCACTAAATTCTTCTGCTGACTTTCTTCATTATGTTAAAGAGTAAATTGATAGATAAAAAAATCTTCCTTCATTTGATAAAACTCAAATATCCTAGTTATTTACTAAAATGATTATTTGGGAATGCGGCTGGTCCTCTGGGTTAGATATCCAGAATTAGGTCCACTATTACTACTGCTTATAACATACTTGCCCTTGTGCGAGTCTTATTTGTATGTAACAATGATCTTCATACAAGCAATCCAATTTATATCACTTCAATAATAAAGTAACTCAATTTAATTTTGGTTATGTTTGGAAAAACTAGTTAGAAGCTAAAAACCTAACTGGTAGGTAAAAGTTGGAAGATGGTAACTAGAAATTGAAAAATTAACTTATTAAATTATAAGTATTTGGTAAAACTAAATGTTGAAATAACTAAAAAGTGTAAAATGGTAGAAAATAATAAAATCATGATTTATTTAAAAAGGATAATTAGGAAAATGGATAAATATATTGAGGATAAAATAAAAATATAAAAAGACAGAAGCTAGAAGTTAATGTTTTGAATAATGCTACTTCAAGTAGAGTTAATAGAAACTTATTTACAAAACAGTCAAACAAGATTTTCAGTTGGTAAAAAAGTTAAAAATTAGTTAAAATATCTTATCGAACATAACTTTTTCTCCAATGAGAGTTTCTATTAACAAATTGTTTAACTCATAAATATTATTTTTCTCTCTCCTATATTTAATACAAATTAAGCAATTCATAAACAATAGCTACTTATATAAGTACTTTTTTTTCCATTTTAAGCAATTCATAATCACACGTGAGACTCTAAAATAATTTTTTGTTTGTAAGCAACCCATGAAACAATGGGATACTCTTATAAAGATTCTTTTTGTCATCATTAATTTAGTCTTTAAATTGTTTTTTTATTAAATCACTTTAATACTCCATGAAGACCAATGACATGCTGAAATTTTAGAATTTTCTTTTAAGTATTTAATATGTTACTAAATTAGACAATTAATTTTTTTCCATCAATTTTAATATATTAGATTTTTGAAAGACTAATTTGGTAAACGATAAAATCTTCAAAATATAATCTAATTAATAATAATAACTTTGTAAAACTAATATAAATGCTTATATAACTTTGATTACTACTCCTAAAAGAATTGGTGGATTACTAAATTGAGATTTAATTTGTCTAGAATTAATTAATTAATTTGAGAAATAACTAATACTCCATTTTATTATGACTTTGGGAAATATATATATATATATATATATATATATATATATAGCAATGTACATTGAATTATATATTTCCAAGGTATTAAGCTTAAAGAGCCACGTCGAAATACTAATAATATAGGTGAATGGATTCTCTGCTTTAATTGGGTCAGATGAAGATATTTTATATTATACTTTAATTAATCGTACAGGAAAACAAATGTATAATATGGTAATCTTTAGCAGTAAATAGAAGAGAAAACGGGTAATAATCGGAGTGTATGGATTAAGATTTTTAAATTATAGTTTAAATCATCGTAAAGGAAAACATATGTATAATATGGTACTCTTTAAATACTCGAAGTACACGGTCATTACTCATTTGTTGTAGAAATGAATTATTTCATTTTAATAAATGATACTGAATTTTTTTAATTTGTAAAAAGAAAAGATAGTATGAAGAATTTATAAAATTTACATTCCTTTTATAACTAACTACACTAGATTTCTTTGACTTTGAATATTATAATAAATTATTTATAATTATTTTCCATAACAAATGTATGACAAATGCTGGTCAAATTTGTTAATATACATATATTTATTTTTTATAACATGTGTTGTGGTAAGTTATAATTAAATAGGATCTTAAAATATATGAATAATATAACTCTTAATACACTAATAATAAATAAAAAATAAAAAAATATGTAAATTAACAATTTTTTTTTTTTTATACGTAGCAGCAGTAGCGGGAGTCTTTGACTAGACTGCTTAATTTCAAAACGAAGAAAAGTACCATTTGACCAAACGTTTTACGCTGTTGACTTCGAAAAGCATAATTGGCAACTTTAGATTATAAATTAAAAACTATGTAATTATATATATATATATATATATATATATATATATATAATCTCTGTTTTTATAAAATAATGTATATTCTCTTATTTCATCTTTTAAGGTTAATTTTATTTAACAAATTAGAAACAAATTATCTTAGATTTAAATTTTTTATTAAGGATATATCTGACAAAACTAACTAAAATATTAGCTGGTAGCGAAAAAATAGTAGTTAAAACTTGAAAAATTAACTAATTATAAGTATTCGATAAAATTAGTCGTTGAAGTAGTTGAAAAAGTGTAAAATGACATAAACATATAATATCATGAATTATTTAAAAATGATAACTAGAAATTGGATAAATATATTAAGGATAAAAAAAAACTATTTACCTCTTTGTCTAGAGATTCCTCGCTATGTGAAGGTAAGAGGAGGAATATTATACGCAGCATTATCCTTGCATATACAAAAATGTTGTTTCCAGATTCGACCCCCATGAAAATGAAATAAAATATAAAAAGATAGAAGCTAATATTTTAAAAAAAGTTAGAAACTACTAACAAAAATTGTTTACCGAATAGTCAAACAAACTTTTCAACTAGTAAAAAATCTAGAAGTTAGCTAAAATGTCTTGTCAAACATAGCATGTTCGACAAAATTAGCTGAAAAGCTAACTGGAAGCTGAAAAGATAATTGAAAGTTGGAAAGTTGGATGATAGATGGAGACTATTTCGGCAAAACTAGTTGGAAGTTGGAAAGTTAGCTGGTAGTTGAAAGCTGAAAAACTACCTTACTAGATTATAAGTGTTTGTTAAAATTAACTATTAAAGTAACTAAAAAGTGTAAAATGTCATAAAAATAATAAAATCATAATTTATTTAAAAAGGGTTACTAAGAAATTGAATAAATATATTTGTTCTGCTTAGAAAGAATAGAATTGTCCAACAAGGATTGTTGGATGATTTATGTGGAATCAGGCTCTCTCTCTCTCAAGATGCTTATGGGGTTGAAGCACCTCAAGGAAGAAGAAGATCACTACAGGGATACACAACACGATTGACGTGCAGTGTGTGCTGTGTGAATGAAAAAGAGAGAGTCAGAATTGTATGTACTTTTCACCATGGAGGATACTCTATTTATAGGATACTGACTTGGACCCTGGTAGATTGACGGTTGAAGCCCACTATCTTTTACTAAGATATTCGGATATCTAAATAACTGAACAATAGCGGTTGTGATATTATATCTTCTGTTAATTAGTGGTTATGATAATGGGTTGTTGAGAATTTGAATATTCGAATTAATAAAGATAATTGGGCCTATCTTTATTTATCCGTAACAGATGTCCCCCAGACCAGTTATCTAGTACTCTGGATGACCGGGATGTATCAGCAGATAGGTTCGTATGTTGAATCCAGGAACTTCAGGCTGAGGTGAGTTACTATTGTTTGCCCCCTGCCGAGATAATCAGCCCGGCTGACGAAGCTCTTTAAGACATTTCCAATCACTGCCGAGCTATCTCTTGTCTCTTTAAGAGTAGCCTGAATAGCTATGATTATCGGGAAATGAAGCGTCTTCACTCTCATAATTGACCGGTGTCCCAATCATCTAATACTGTCATTTCTTTGCACGCTTTAATCATTTTCTTTCTGCAATAATGACACTTTTGCCCCTTTCATGTCTTTTCACATCCGCCAGTTACTTACTCCAAACCTTTTGTATTTTGGCGATTATTTTCCTTTTTGTCTTATATGCCTTTTCCCCTTTCATTTCTTCTTGGTGCTTTATTTCACTCTTTCGTCTTTGCAACTTCCGCATTATCATCCTCACTTGCACCTCTCATCTGTGTTCTTTGCTCTTCACTCTCGCTCCCCACTTCTTCAATCTTTTCCTCATTCCAGGTATTTTCCCTTTATGCTTTTCTCTTACTTATAATCATTTTAGTTTTCCGTTCGCCATTTTGTTCCGCGCAAGTCTTGAGTTTTACTAATCCTCCGTTTATTCCCTTCTTTGCTTTCCCATTATTCTCCTTTTTTGTACATTTACATTTGTAATCTTCTTCCATGGAATATTCTCCTGAGGAAGAAGAGCGCATTCGTAGAACTGTTCGTCCTTGTTTTGCATTTTGGTTTTTCGGCCTCCCTCTTCCTGAAGAGGAGAAGAAAAAGACCATTCTTTGGATTCCATCTATTTCTGGTAGTTCTAAAACCCCTATTCCCAAACCTCCCAATCCTTCCAGATTAGGGTTATCATGTCACCAAGGGTCTAGGGTACCATTATCAGAACCTAGGGTTTCTTGTAGGATTTCCATATCTTCAAATAACGCCCCTTCAAGTGATTCTGGAAACGATCATGTACCTGAGCCACATTTTGAAACTCAATTAGAGCCTTGTTCAAAATGTCTTGACGAATTTTTATACTTAGCAAGCATTGATCTCAACAAACAAGCCGATGCTTTACTTGACAGATGCTGACATAATCCTGTTATTGTACCTAAGCCCCCCCCCCCCCCCCCCCCCCCCCCCCCCCCCCCCCCCCCCCCCCCCCCCCGGAAAAAGACCAATATTCCAGTCTTAAACAGCTCAGATCTTGGGGCCGAGGTGCCGATTTCTGTCGAAGATACCCCAACGTCGGCTCAAGCTTCGTCGGATCTTAGTTCTTCTTTGATGATCAATTCCCCAGGTATTTTACTAATTGCCGTTTTTCTACTGTCGTAGGTAATTATGGACTCGTCTCATTTGGAAGTTGTTGAGGAATGCTCTGTCGGGTCTCGCTCTCAAATTCTTTCTCCTGTTTTGACAACCAAATATCCTTGGGTTACCCACGAGGTGTTACATAACACCTCAGTCCTGGATTCGGAAAGCCTTGCCTCACTTCCCCTTGGGATTAAGGAGGGCTTTAGTGTTTGCGTTCCCCATCCGGATGAGCCTATTTGCTCTACCCGGAAGGGGACGATCCCGAATTCTTTTTCTTTTATAGGGATGTAGTTACCCGATTGGGAGTTCGCTTCCCCTTTTGTGACTTCCAAATGCGAGTGCTAGACCATTTGCATGTCGCCCCTTCCCAAATTCACCCTAACGGCTGAGCTTTTATGCAAGCTTTTGAAATTTTATGTCAGAAACTAGAAATCCCTTACACTTATTCTTTATTCTTTTATTTTTTTTACTGTTCATACTGGCCGATCGGGTAAAGAGCCTGCCGATAGGAAATGGTGGGTCTCGTTCCGAGGTCGTAATGACCGTGGTCATTCTGACCGTAGGCTTTTTTCCCTATATGCCGAGTCTTTCAAGGGCTTTAAAGATAAGTTCTTCAAAGTTGTTGTCGAGCCCGGCCATCATCCCTTTTTCTCGCGTGCTTCCGATTCACCTTCGGGTTCCTGGAAGTTTCTCTTGTACTGGTTTTTAGCCATCATGACCTACCTTCCTCTTTCTATCGTATCGATGAGACTCGGTTGTCGGATTCCGACGCTTCCTCTGCAGCTCGTATAATGTCATACAAAGAATCGCAGAATCTGGCTCCCATTGCTTATTATATTAAATGTGGTTAGTTTGCATTCCCTTTAATGATGATAGGAGTAAACATTCATATCCTTTCTTGTTAACTTTTGCTTTTATGTTATTCTGCAACGGTTCAAATGGATTATGCTCCCATTCCGAGGCCTGATCATCTCGTAGTCCTCAATTCTCGGAAGAAACGGAAGGTGACTGGGGGGAAAGGCAAGGCGAAAGCTAATGACCCCGTCCCACCCCAGTTTTGGAGGCTATCTTAGAAATTCCTGCTCCAACTTCTTCGCCTGTGCATGAGGCACCCGCATTCGACCTCGATGTATCTATAGCGGATGTTATCCCGGAAATGCTGACCACTGGATCATCCGAGCGTTGTTCTGCTGGTACATCGACTCCGGTGCCCGAGTCTTCTGAGCAGTACATCCAATTGGCGGTCCGAACTCTTTGGGAGAAAGGTGTCACTCAGGAATTTTTCCAAGTTGCTCGGGCGCTAAAAAGATATTCCGAATTGCATTGGTGCCCCTATCGGCCGCCGAGATGGAGGAACTGAGCATGATCGAGCTAGCCTCCTTGAAGAGTGCCACCTTGGTTGAAAGCTTGGCTACTTTAAATAAAAAAGCTTGCAAGGTGGTTGCCGAGCTTGAAGCTTCTCAAGATGAGACTCGACGACTTCAAAAGGAGCTTGACATAGCTCGGGAGGATGTGGCGGCGTCGGCGAAGGAGTTGGAGGCATCTCGTGTCGAGGCAAAGGAAGCACAAGAATCGGTGGCTATAATGACTTCCGAGCTTGAGGCTTCCCGAGCTCAGCGTGAAGCTTCCCAACTTGAAGCAGAGTTTTCTCGTGCCGCGGTGGCCAAATTGGAGCTTGAATTATCTGCTGCTCGAGGCAGGGCCCAGGATGCTCGCGACCGTTGTAACCAGTTAATCGCCCTTAATGACAAGGCGGCGAAAGACTTGGATGATACAAACAACGAGCTTATTTTTGTGCGGTCACAAGTAGCCCGGTCTACCGAAGCCTCTTTCAACAACGCTCTGGACCAGATTCGTTTCTTGAACCCCAGCATCAAGTTGAACACCTCGGGTATGCACTTCAAGTCCTACGTCAGTGGTGGCCAGTTGTTAACTATCTCAGATAGTGAGGAAGATGAGTCAAGCACGACGGACATGCCCGGGGAAGATCAAACCCAGGGAAATGCTTAAAGGGCCTGGATGCCGGTTTTATATGTAATATTTTATGACTTCAAACAATATTACTTGTCACCAGCTTTGTTTTTGAAACTCCTAACAATTTCGTTTACTTCTAATGCATACTTTAATTTTCTCCAGCCTAGATATATATTTGAATACTCGGGTATTAATTTGGCTCCAATGGCCAATTATCATTTTACCCAAAATAATGGTCGAGATTTTTAAATGTTGTATTTGTAATCATATTCCAGTCTTAGCAACTGTTAGTGTATTTCATAACATTAATCTATGGATGTAATTCTTTCGAATTAACCGATGATTCATCCATGAATAAATGGTTACGTCGGCTTGATCAAGGCCGAGATAATATAAAACAACGACTAAGCCCTCATAATTTGTGCACAATGTATATATAATTTCCTTACAATAAGGACTTTTATTGATTTTCTTCGAAGATTACATAGATTTCATGATCTTAATGAAAGATTTGCACGGGCGTTACATTCCCGGTTTATATAATCGATTAATGAGAAACACATGAAAAATTTATATTCCGTGATTCCCATAAAAGAATGAAAAATCAACGAAAGGGAAAACACGTAGTGAAAATCCATGATCCCTATGACAGACTTGAAGTCAATTAAAGGAAAACACATGGTAAAAATACTGATCCATGATCCCTATGACGGACTTGAAGTCAATTAAAGGGAAACGCATGGATTCCATCCCGGCTTCGCGCTTTCAGCTGTAATATATCTTTAATTTGTCTGCATTCCATGTTCATTTGATGGGTTTACCTTCTAGAGTTTCCAGTATGTACGCCCCTTGCCCCAGATTTTGAATGATTCGGTACGACCCTTCCCAATTTGGTGCTAACTTCCCATCTCGGGCATTCTTGTTTCCGATATCCGCTCGTCGTAGCACGAGATCACCTTTTTCGAAGGACCTCGGCTTCACCTTTTTGTTAAATCTCTGGGCCAACTTTTGCTTCTTAGATAAATCTCAACGATGTGTCGTGGTGCGGACTTCGTCTATCAAATCCAGCTTGGCGGCCAATGCAGTGTTATTGTCTTCTACCCGAGACATTTGTTGTCTTCTCCATGATGATTGGCCGATCTCCACGGGTATCATGGCTTCGCAACCATATGTCATCCTAAATGGAGTTTCTCCAATAGCTGTTTGGGTCGTGGTTCTATAGGCCCATAAAAAATAATAAAGTTGTTCGACCCAGTTTGGGCCGGCTTCCTGCATTCGTTTCTTTAATCCATCGAGAATAATTTTGTTCGCCGCTTCTGCTTGGCCGTTAAACTGTGGATGTTCTACGGATGCAAAGCGATGCTTGATGTGGAATCCATTCATCATCGCCTTAAAATTCTTGTCGGCGAATTGTGTCCCATTATCGATGACAATTTCCGCTGGAATTCCAAATCTTGCTATTATGCTGCACTAAAAGAATTTTTGAACACGGGCCAAGGTGATAGCAGCTAA
This sequence comes from Glycine tomentella, assembly GCA_007407185.1. Classification (NCBI taxonomy): domain Eukaryota; kingdom Viridiplantae; phylum Streptophyta; class Magnoliopsida; order Fabales; family Fabaceae; genus Glycine; species Glycine tomentella. The sequence goes on from PYAF01003870.1 coordinate 284,168, forward strand.
GGGCTCGGCCTCAATCCATTTGGTAAAGTAGTCGACAGCTACTATTAACCATCTTATCTGACCTTCCGTTGCCTTAAATGGTCCTAACAGATCCATTCCCCACTTGTAAAAAGGCCATGGTGCCGTGATTGAATTAAGCTCGAATGGAGGGGTCCATAATATCTTTGCATGCCTTTGACAATTGTCGCATCTTTTTGCATGCTCTGCTGCGTCTGCCTTCATCGTCTGCCAAAAATATCCTGCACGAAGAACTTTTAAGGCTAAAGCCCTTGCACCCATATGCTGGCCATTAATGCCCTCATGTATCTCGGTGAGTACGTATTCGGCTTGGTGTGAGCTTAGGCATAATAGTAGCGCGGTATGGAGGCCTCGGCGGTATAATTCACCATCGACAATTACATACATAGCAGCATCTCGGATCAATCTTCTCGCCTCTATTTCCTCGTCTGGAATTATCCCTTGTTCTAAGTAATTGATGATAGGCCTCCTCCAGTCTTCAGCTACTAGGATCACCATGATGCATGCAGGCTGGGCGAGTTCCTGCTGGATGACTGTTTTGTGGTTACCCGTTCCTTTTGTGCTCGCCAGTTTTGACAATATGTCGGCTCTGGCGTTCTCCTCCCTTGGAATATGGGCGACGACAACTTCATCAAATTCTGCTATAATTTCCTTTACTTTAGCAAGATATTTAGCTAATAAAGGACCCTTGGTTTGATATCTCCCCTCAATCTGTGCTGAAACAAGTTGCGAATCAGCGAAGACATTGACTCTCAATGCTCCCTGTTTTTTGACCTATTTTAACCTAGCAATCAGTGCTTCATATTCCGCTTGATTATTGGAAGTCAGAAAATTAAGCTGCAGTGATTGTTCGAGTGATACGCCCTCGGGATTTTTGACAATAATCCCGGCTCCGCTTCCCTTAGAATTGGATGATCCATCAACATATACTTTCCACACCCTGTTCTCCTGTTGGGTGGACGATGTCAAGGTTAATTCTACCATGAAATTGGCCAGAGCTTGAGACTTGATGGCGTGGCGAGCTTCATATTGGATATCAAACTCGGACAATTGGATGACCCAATTCATCATTCTTCCCACCAAATTCGGCTTTGGTAAAACCTACCTGATGGGTTGATTTGTTCTCACGACAATGGTATGGCTTTGGAAATATGGGCAAAGCCTCTTGGCCGTGGTGAACAGAGCGAAAGCCACCTTTTCAAGCTTCTGGTAGCGTAACTCCGAGTTCTTGAGGGCCCGGCTCACAAAATAAACTAGCGACTGAGACTTGCCAACCTCTCTAACTAGAACCACACTTATGGCTTCCTCTCCGACCGAGAGATACAAGATGAGTGTTTCGCCGGGCTCTGGTTTCGAGAGTACTGGGGGTGAGGCTTTAAACATTTTTTGATCTCCTGAAAAGCCTCCTCACACGTCGGGTTCCATCGTACACTGGTTTCCTTTTTTAATAATTTGAAGAAAGGAAGGGCCTTTTCTGCGGACTTTGGGAGAAACCGCGTTAGGGCCGCCATCCTTCCCGTCAGCTGTTGGCTTCTCTCTTATTAGCGGGAAATTGCATGTCAAGAACAGCTTTACACTTGTCTGGGTTTGCTTCTATTCCCCGGTGAGTCAACATGAATCCCAGGAACTTCCCGGCCTTCACCCCAAAAGCACACTTCAACGGATTCAAGCGTATGTTGTGCTGCCTTAGTTTATGGAAGGTTTCTTCCAAATCCTGGATATGATTTCTGCTTGCCGCCGTCTTCGTGATCATGTCATCAATGTAGACCTCAATATTGCGTCTAATCTGATCCGCGAAAACTTTGTTCATCATCCGTTGATAAGTTGCTCCGACATTTTTTAATCTGAAGGGCATTATGTCGTAGCAATAATTTGCTTCGATACCTCGAAATGCTGTTTTCTCTCGACTATCCGAGTGCATAAGTATCTGATTGTATCCGGAGTAAGCGTCCATGAATGACAATAGTTGGAAACCGGCGGAGTTATCTACGAGTTGATCAACACTCGGCATCGGGTATGAGTCTTTGGGACAAACTTTATTCAAATCTGTGTAATCAACACAAACTCGCCACTTCCCATTGGACTTCTTTACCATTACTACATTGGAAAGCCACGTCGTGTATTGTATTTCCCTTATGAGTCCGACTTCTATCAATTCTTCGATATGGTTTGACAAAGCTTGCCTTCTTCCGGGCTGAGCTTCCTATTCTTCTGTGCCACTGGCTTAGAGCCGGGATAGATCGCTAACTTATGACAACAGAAGGTAGGTTTGATTCCGGGTATCTCAGAAGCTTTCCAGGAAAATACGTCCTGGTTTTTCCTCAGGCATTGGATTAATTTGCCTTTGGTTTCTGGATAGTTCTGTTTGCCTACTTTTGCGATTTGTTCTGGGGAGCTTACGATCTGAATGTCTTCAAGCTCGTCCACCGGCTCTGGTCTCCATTCCTCGATATCCCGCATATCTAACTCCACCAGATTGACTGTCTTTCAGGATGAATGTCTCTCGATTCGATGCTCTGCCGGATCTCCTTGCCTTATCCGAGGTGGGGAAGATGGGCCGCCTTCAGTTTCCTTGATTGTATTATAATAACATTGCCTAGATTCCTTCTGATCCCCACAGATTGTAATGACTCGGTCGAGATGTCCGATCATCTTCCTCTTCTGATGCTTGGTGGACATCAATATGTCCCATTTGTGAAGCGTTGGCCTGCCCAGGATAATATTATATGGCGAGGAGAACTCGGCAACAGTAAATGTGACCCGTTCTGATTTGAAACCCTCCTTTGTTCCCAGTGTGAGTTGGAGATCAATAGCGCCTTTTGAGCCGGTGCCTCCCCCATTAAAGCCTATCAACATGGTTTGGCATGGTTTCAAGTCTTCTTCTTTCAGGTTCATCTTTTTAAATGCGCTCAAGTTGATGATGTCGGTCGAGCTACCATTATCGACGAATATCCTTTTGACCCGAAAATTAGCCACAGTCCCCGTTATGACGAGACCGTCTTCGTGGCCGGGCACCACCCCTTTCATATCTTCTTCGGTGAAATAAATCAACGGAGGCGTGGCTTTCTTACTGCTTCCCTCGCTGCTTTCCTTGAACCTCGGTTGGTCTCTCACTGACATAACTTCTTTGAGGTATTTTCTTCGCTGATTGGTCGTATCGCCTTTACCTCCCATGCCCCTCGAAATAACGTTACATTCGAATTTGGGCTCTGGGAAATCATCGTCCTTCTTGCTTCTCTTGTTGTCTCGATGTTTATTCTCTTGTTGGCTTTTTCTTTTGCCTTGGTGCCCCTGGGTCCAGATGACATATTGCCACAGTTTGTCTTCACGAACAAATTTTGCTATTGCATCTCGGAGCTCCCAACATTGATCAGTCGTGTGACCCGGTCCGTTGTGAAAATCGCAATACCGGGAATAATCTAATCCTTCCTTTCTTAATATTGGAGGAGGACGGTCTACTTTCCTCATCTCAGTAAAAGCCACCTTTTTCCATATCTGACCTCGTGAAGTAGTCAATGGAGCATACTTGTCAAATTTTCATTCATGCTTCCTAGGCCTGAAGCGGGGGTCAGGAATGTTTCGTGGAGGTCGGCCAGCGGGAATATTTGCGGGATGTCGACTAGACTGTGCATTCTCCTGGCGTCGGTTCCTAGGCGATAAGGGTTTTTTTATTTTCCCTCGGAGCTGAGTTGGCGGTTTCCATTTGCTCTAATTCAAAGTATTTCTTGGACCGGATCCTGAATTCATTTAAAAATCTCACAGGATCTTTATAAATTGACTTGGCGAGGCGGGAGGATCTATGGAGCCCGGCTGAGATGAGATGCACGTGGACCTTTTCTTCCAAACCTTGTACTTGTAATGCAGCTTCCTTGAATCGATCCAGGTAACTCTGCAATGTTTTCTCCGGGCTGCTGGCGTATTTTACCCAGAGCAAACTCGGATTTTGGCTGCTTCTTACTCGTCGCGAAATTCAACAAGAACTTCTGGCCAAAATCTTCAAAATTTTGGATGGAACGCGACGACAGAATATGAAACCAGGTTTGGGCGGCTCCGGTCAAAGTAGTGGCGAAAATTCGCGAGATTATGGGCTCATCTATACCTCGAACGCACATTTGCATGTCGAACTTATCAATGTGCACCTGAGGATCCTGGCTTCCATCATATTTGGATAAGAAGGAGCCATCAAAGTCCTCCAAGAATTGAGCATCCACGATTTTATCAACAAATGGGCTATTATTCTGCTGATCTCGGCGATACTTCCTTCGATAAGTGTCATGTTCTCGTCCATGCCGGCGTGTGATTTCTCCTATTGGTCTTTCCACGGCAGTACAATCTGGGGCCATGGCTGAGGGAATATGGGGTCCCTCGTTATATGACTGAGAATGGGATACTCTGCCTTGCTCGGATTGATTGATCGGTTCCCTATTGCCAATCTCGGCAATGGGAACCGATGTCTCTGGTCGCTATCTTCTTGCTGCCGCATGAGTTTGCTCGGTCCGTATCGTTGCCGGATTCTCCATATTGCGAACCGGATGTTCGGGATGCTGGAAGTGATGATGTTCCTCCTCTCTGCGTTTAGCACTGCGTTCGTCTAATTGGGTTATCAGATTCTGGATATCTTCCTGTCGTTGAAGCTCATATCGCTTCTCTAAATTCTCCATTCGAGTTAAAAGAGAATTTAGAGCATTCTGGATGAAACACTGCATGGTCTCTGGTTCCACCTCTGCGGCTAGTGGTGGGTTGGCCGCCCTGCGGATTGCTGGACCAGCCCGGGATGAGGCAGTATGAGCAATTACATCTTCTGCCACCACATTTTCCAGGTTCATAACTCTGGGTGGTTCGTTGCGTCCAGCAATCTGGTGCCTTCTGTTGTTGACCATTGTGAGTTGGTGGGATTCGAAATTTATCGTTTCCCACAGACGGCGCCACTGTTCTGCTCAGAAAGAACAAAATTGTCCAATAAGGATTATTGGATGATTTATGTGGGTTAGACTCTCTCTCTCAAGATGCTTATGGGGTTGAAGCACCTCAAGGAAGAAGAAGATCACTACAGGGATACACAACACGATTGACGTGCAGTGTGTGCTGTGTGAATGGAAAAGAGAGAGTCAAAATTGTGTGTACCTTTCACCATGGAGGATACTCTATTTATAGGATACTGACCTGGACCCTGGTAGATTGACGGTTGAAGCCCACTATCTTTTGCCAAGATATTCGGATATCTAAATAACTGAACAATAGCGGTTGTGATATTATATCTTCTGTTAATTAGTGGTTATGATAATGGGTTGTTGAGAATTTGAATATTCGAATTAATAAAGATTTATCCGTAATAATATTGATGATAAAAATTGAAAAAATATATAAAAAAAAAAACTAGAGACTAACATTTTTTGAAATGCCACTTCAAGTAGCATTTTATAAAACACTAGATGGTACTACAAAAATTTGTTTATCGAACAACCAAACAAGGTTTTTGTCTAGAAGAACATAGTCGAAAGCTGGAAGTTGAAAAGTTAGTTAATTGAATTGTAAGTGTTTGATAAAAATAGTTGTTGAAATAGCTGCAATATGTAAAATGACAGAAAAATGATAAAATCATGATTTATTTTAAAAAAATAATAAGAAAATTGAATAAGTGTATTGAGGATTAAAATGAAAGAAAATATAAAAACTAAGTTAGAAACTAACGTTTTAAAAAATGTTACTTCAAAGCTATGTTCAGCATTCTTTAAATGTTAAAGTAGCAAAAAAAATGTAAAATGACATAAAAATAATAAAATCATGATTTAGTAACTTCTTACATTTTTTGAAATCTTACTTGAAGTAGTGTTTTTTAAAACGTTAGTTTCTACCTTTTTATATTTTCTTCTATTTTTATCTTCAATATATTTATCAAATTTCCTAGTTACCATTTTTAAGTAATCATGATTTTATTATTTTAATGTCATTTTACATTTTTTCGCTACTT
>PYAF01003870.1:292286-302804 GCA_007407185.1 Glycine tomentella
AGATGAAAATTTCTTCATCCCTTTTCTTTCTATTTTTATCCATTCAAACAAAACATTTTTTGTATAATTTATTTCTATTTTACTTCTACCTTCTAGTTACTTTCTATCTTAGTTTTTCCTTTCTATTTCACTTGTAATTAATCCAAAAATAAATTAAATATAGAAAGATAACTAAGGACGAAACTAAAATTTTAAGAAACTAAGCTTAAAGAAAAGTATATTTTTCCAACAAAGAAAATGTTGAAGAAAAGTATATTTTAGAAAGTTAGTTTTAAGAGCTTTTATCTTTTAGTTTTCATTTTCCTTCTTTTTTCAAATATCAAGATTCAAAACACACATTATAATAAAAAATAATTTAAAATAAATTTTAACCATAAAAATTATAAAATTATAAATTATATTTAAATTTAAATTTAAAACTGCTATTTTTAATTTTAAAGTAACTTCAAACTTATATAAAAAATAACTTTAAACTATAAAAAAGTGAGTAAATCCCACCTAAATTATTATAAGTTTTGTGAATATATGGATAACTATACTTTTAGTATTTCCCTTGTCCCATCTGTTGAGATTATTCATCTAGGAGCGTATACATAAAGAATACTTCAACTGTGAAACAGATTACAAGTTCAAGTACAGAAAGAAAGCTCTTTGATGAAAATAGATTGATGGAAATGAAAGTACAATGAAATGGACCTATTCCACATTGGGCAACAATAGAAGAAAAAAAATCAATTTGACAATATATTCTAAGCTAAAAAGGTAACTAAAATAAAAAATTTATTACATTATTATTAACTTCAATGTGCTCGTTTTTTTTTTTTGTTTTTTTTTTTTGTCAATATAAAGAAATTTCAAAAATCATATTCTGAAGCACATATATTAGCACGAGTCCTGTAACAATGGAGTACAAAAGGAAATTAATGTGTTTTTTTTTTTAAAAAAAATATTAAAGGTACATCTTTTTTAGTGTATATGTAAGAAAGAAAAATAAAGAGAGAAAAAACTGATAGATATATATATATATATATATATATAATAAATAATGTTAAGGAAAATAAAGAAAAAAATAAGAAAAATATGATAAAGTGAGATCGAAAATAATTAGTCCATTTATGATGATAATAACCCTATTGTTCAGCGTGATCGATCGAAATTAATGGTCCCCATACAATGGCAAATGATACAAATATAGGTCTGTCTCATTTATAATTCAAGTTCAACCAATGAATTAGGAGCAATTATTGGCAAAGCTTCAATGACACAGGGAAGAAAAGTACTTGAACGGAAGAGATCCATTCTATGCATTAAATAATTTTATTATTAAAGAATATTTACAAGTCCTAAATGGTGACTTTAAATTAAACAATAGAACGAGTCCAACACCAAAACATCATGAGGGCACAAGTCAGAGCTCATGACTTGACCTTGCATGAAATACTAATCTGTATTATCCTTGGACTCTCTTCACACGATATTAATAATGGAAAGAAGGTTCTCCACTTCATTGAAATTGTTTCACCACTCTTTTTTTCTTTCTTCTCCCTTTTCTTCAGCCAAAAGCAACAGAAAAATAGAGAGAGAAGATAAGATGGGTGTGAACGAAGATTTCAACAAGGATATTGATGATGATCATCATGAGTATGTGGATGATGATGATGTTCCTCTTCCGGGGTTTCGATTCCACCCTACAGATGAAGAACTTGTTAGTTTCTATCTTCAAAGGAAGCTTGACAAGAAACCCATCAGCATCGAGCTCATCAAACAGATTGATATTTACAAATACGATCCTTGGGATCTTCCGAGTATGTTTGTTGTTTGCACTCTAAATTAATTATAGCTTGGCTACCCTTTTAATTAATTTCTTGATCTTCTTCTATTTCTCTTAAGTATAACTTCAAAATTCTAAAAGGTTTTCTTACAAATAAAGGAAATATAAAGTTTGATTAAGATGGGTAAACGTAAACATATCTACTTTTTGGCCTCACTATAGAGAGGGTCAACTTTGATTCATTTGGGGGTAAATGAAATCACACTTGCATGAGTCCTTAATTGTATGGAAATATAACATCTCTTTCTAGCACTCATGTATTCTGTTTAATTTAAGCCACAATCAATAACTTATTCAGCTTAGAAACTGTGAGGCTTTCCTTTCAAACCAATACACATCAGAAGAGTTTCTCCTGAACTCTTTCTCATGAGCAACTACAAGAAGAACCAAAAACAAGCTTATATATAACCCAGATTTAGTCATTATCATTTCTATTTATCATTATTTTTGTAAGAAAAATCATACATATAAATATTCTTCAAATTTCAGACCTAACCATATAGCTTGATACACAATAGTCAATCACAATAGAACTTCAAATATTCTAATGAATTAACCTACTTTTCAGCTTAGTGCAACTTTGTTTCTTTTATTTTTTTCCCTCTACCCTTATTCTTCTTTTTCATTAAGCCAACTATATAATTAATCATCTTCTGATTGCAACCATTTGTGCATATGCAGAAACCAGTGCATCTGGAGGAGAGAAAGAAGGGTACTTCTTTTGCAGAAGAGGGAGGAAGTATAGGAACAGCATAAGGCCAAACAGAGTCACTGGCTCAGGGTTCTGGAAAGCAACTGGCATAGACAAGCCAGTGTACTCACATGGAGGAGAAGGAAATGACTGCATTGGCCTCAAGAAAACACTAGTGTACTACCGTGGCAGTGCAGGCAAAGGTATCAAAACTGATTGGATGATGCACGAGTTTCGTCTTCCTTCTAACACAGACAACAACACCACCAACCTTCGCAGCTCCAAGAATTACGTAGATGTTTCCCAAGAAGCTGTAAGAAATTTATATATACAAGTAAATTTTTTCTAATACATTGTTTCTCAGTTAACCTTAGCATGAATACATTATAGGGTTAAAACCATTTGTGGTTGCTATAGTAGTTTTTCTGAAATCTATATGTACTTTAAAAGTTTGATTTTAATTATGTCCTTATATATAATTTCTTTTGCTTTAAAAAATTTGTATCTATTTTGAAAGATGATATATGGACATCCATAATTTACCGACATCTAATTGACACCTCTTGTTTTTTTTATCTATTTTATTTATCACATTATATCATCAATTACTTATCTGTTATCTTTTCTTATCTCTCTCAATGTGTATACTTAAATCTATAGGATGTACAAGAATCATTTTCCAATTTGAAAACCAAACTATATAGTATATAAATTCATATAAGGGTAACTTTTTCGGTACGTTATTATGAACAAATTATAAAAATTCCCAATGTTCAAAACTTTCTTTGATAATAGTAATTTCTTTTCATCGTTATTAATGTGTCTTAACCTTAGCACAGACTAACTAATTAACTTTATTATAATGTGCAGGAAATTTGGACATTGTGTCGAATTTTAAAGAAAAATGTCTCACAGAGGAAGCACATGCCAGACTTGAAACAAATATCAGCTAAACGCCAATCCATTCATGACAAAAGTTCAAGAATGAGCAATGTGGAGTTCAACACTAGTAATCAAGAATCATATATCAACTTTGGTGGCCACTATCACAATGAGCAGAAACCTACCATTAACTACACAAACAGTGATCAAAGGAATCAGTATCATGTGATGACTCATCATCAGTTGTGTGCTCCAGTGGCACAGCAGCATCAGCAACCTCAACAACTAACTTCACCATCTTCTAACTTTTGGATTAACAACCCACCTGGGAACGACTTCTTCACGTTTGATAACTGGGATGAGCTTGGATCTTTAGTGAAGTTTGCGGTTGATTCGCCAAGCTTGTAGATAAAAGATGTCCATGGTTCCATGTTGAGTTTATCGTAGTTAGATGTTAATTAGAATGAAATATACTCCTTCCTAGTCTTTTTTACAAGAAACAAGTTTTAGATACACTAAAATTAGTTTCTTATAAAAAGAACTAGAGCAACTAAATCATAAAGAGTGCGTTTGCATGTATTAGAGAGTATTGATGTTGGTGGTCATAACTTTTAGTAGCAGACTTGTTGACATGATATGTATGAATTTGTTGCTTCTTACTAATCCATATATACAAAATTCTGTTTAAATTTTCTTTGTAAAAACGTTAATTTAACTTAATTTAATTTGATTTCAGGATGTTACCGTAAAATAAAATTATGAATTATCTTTTAGTCGCTATTAATTTGTAACTTAAATACTATTTTTTTTATACAATAGCGATATAAAAATGGCAGCTCATTGTTCAGAGTTCATACCATTGAATTGACAGTTGCAGAATATACTCATTCTATCATTCTTCTATAGTTCAGGTTGTTAATTAATTAGTTTATCAATAATACACACTCGCTCACACATGTTAAGTATATTCCTTTCTAATAATCTTTCTGTTTTCCATCTTATGGCCTTCATTAATCAGTTTAAATATATTTTGGTCCCATAAGTGAGGGCTTTTTTATTTTTTATTTTTATAAGTTTACTTTTCTAATTTTAATCCATATTTATATTTTTTAAAATTTTAATTTTTATAAGTATTTTATTCATTTTTAATTCTTGTAAGTTTACATTTTTTTTTCAATTTTGATTTATGTAAACACGAACTTACGAAAACTATAAATAAAAAAATTAAAATATTGAAGAGACTAAAACTAAAAAAATATAAATTGACAAAAGTTAAAAACCAAAATTAAAAAGAGACAAACAAATAGAAATTAAATTAAAAAAATAAATTTACTTGAATCAAAAATGAAAAAAGATTAACATGTGATCAAAAATATATTTAAACCCTCATTAATAATTATATAGTAAATAAATGATAGATATTAATTCATTTGAAGTATTCTATCAGAACAACGTAGCTCTTCCATATTCAACTCATTTAGAAATCTTGATTTCTAGAAGAAAAGAAAAGTCATCAACTTGGTCATATATATGAAAATTAATACTGATGTATGTAGTTATAAAAAGTAATGTTTGTGCAATTCCAACAAGATATATCTCGTCAATTGATTAAAAAAAAAATCGTGTCAATTTTTTCAAAGAGATATTTACTTGTACAGTATATTCGTATAGCGTTTTATAGAAAAATGAGAGATATGATGTACGTAGGAGAAAAAAGGGAAACAATATGTGCATAGATAGATTATATGATATAGAGAAACAGAAAGAAAAATAATATTAAAAGATGATTATCGATAATATAATAATTTTAAATGTTAATTTTTGGATAAAAGAATTAAGGGCTCAAGAAAATGTTTATTTTATAAATGATTATAAATTTTATTACCTGTTTTTGTGAAAACAAAGATAAAGATATCATAAGAGGGAGTATAAGGGCTACTCTCATGTACACCATTAAGCCAATAGGCTTACAATCTAAGGAATACAGAAAAGCATCAGCCACCAGTCAGGAAAAAAAATCAGAATTGTAATTTTTTCCCCCATTAATCCATGTCGAGATCGAACTTTGATCAAATCTAGAGTGAAAATAATACCATACTTGTTTCCTATAAAACACTATATCATTCCTTAGAAACTAATTAAATAAATCAGACAACCGCAATGCCAAATTAATAAAGATAATTTCCTTACTTTACTCCTATGCTGACCAAATTGAACAAATTATAACTCCCATAAGAAGAGGGCAACACAAAAGAGAAGCCAAGCCAATGAAAAATATTATCCCAAATATTATTGTAAGAGAAAGAACAAGAGGTAGGTTAGGAGTAGTGTGATTAGTTAGACATATTAGTAGTTAGTTGTTAATAGTTTGTTAGGGATAGTTGATTGGCGTATTTCCTCAAACCAATTCGTCTGAGAATTCTGATGATAAGGTAAATAAGTGATTAATTAGAGTCTTCTTAGAAAACTATAAAAAAAAAGACAATGCATGCAAACCAATTCCATCAAGATTTACCCCCTCTAGATTTTGTAGGAATCCTAATATCCTATTCAACGTCAATCTAAGAAAATGCCAAAAATTCTAAGGGGGCGAGGCACTTCCAAATTTTGTTAAGCACCACATTCTCAGATAAAGAATTATTAGATCCTGCAACAAGGGAAAAGAGTATAAAATTGTAAGCTAAACAAAAAATATAATAAAAATGAGAAACATTCTCATTCCAATATCACATACCTAATTTTCTCCCCTTTTACCAATACAGCAGAAGAGACAGAATAAAGGTCTCTTCCAACTTCACACCCAATGATAGACCCTCCCTACAATTCTCCCCCAAACTCGCAATAGCGTCATCCATAATTTCAGCAATCTGAAAAAGTTTTGAGAAGGCAAATGAGACATATTCCAATCCAATTGAAATTAGTAGCATAAAAATCATTATAAAAAAATAATAACAGATGAAATTTTTTATTAAAAATAAAATGTAAAATTTACTGATTTATTAAAGACTAAAAAATAAAAGATCAAAATTAAAATTATTATTTTATCCGGAACAAAAATTTAAAAATATAAAATTCAGATATTTATTAAAAATCACAAACATATTTTATATTTCGTATTAATTATATTTCCTCTCATTCATACTTTTAATTGCTCTATAATAAATTATTAATAATATTACACAATATTTAAAATTTTATATATTATAAAATAATAATTCTACAGGCATCTAAAAAAATTTACTAATTTATTAAAAAATTAAAATAAAATTTATTAATTTATAAGAAAGCTGAAATATATATTAGCCTTTTATTAAAATATCAAACATAATGGAATGAAAGAAGTTAATTTTACAACAAAGTTTATATTTGGACTTTGCAGTCCCAAACAAGTTGAATTCTGCAAGGAGAAAGGCTTTGCTTGGCCTGTGTTTATTGCTTTGTCCCTTGTGTAATGATCGTTAGGAATCGACGGAAAAAGGTTTGGATTTTTTTTCTCAATCTAATTTGATCGGTTACACAGAAATGAAGCGGTTTTTAAGCCGCAATATGTAGATATTGTTAGGTTAATTGATTCCATAAAATTATATCTTAATCATGATTCTTGTTAGTAGAAGTCAGAAAAAACAATGTATCCCTTTTTATAGTTAATATTATTGACGGCCTGTTCATTTGTTGAAGCTCTCAATGCAAGGTAAAGTACAGTTTCTAAGTTATCTGGTGATGTAGTCAGTATAATTTGTTAGTTTGTCTTTTATTTCTTACTATTTTGTTCTTCAATAGGGTGATTTTATATTGAAGGCTTCAATTATGAATTATCAATACCTCTTATATTTACTTAATAAAAAATTGCATTCTTGGTGAATCAAAAAGAAATTAAATTTGGAAACAATTAAAAAATGACCTTATACTCCAAGCAATGGTCCTGTTTAGGACTAACTAAAATATTAGTCCATAAGGCAAGTTTATTTGGTATGGTCCTTTTAACCCATAGACCAATTAAACTTTTTTTTAAAAATTATTTATTATTTTACAATATTATACTTTTATTTACTTAAAACTACTTGATGTGTGGTTGGGATTATTAAGTATTTAAATAATTACTACTTAGTGTTCAGTATGTTTTGACTATTTTCTTAGTATATTTATATTTATAATTTCTTGATATAAAATGCTAGAGATATTAATTTTGTATGTTTTATTTATGTACATAAAGTTTTCTTTTAAACCTTACTATTTCATGAATCCATATATATTTTCTTATATGTTTTATTCATCTTAGATATTTTTCAGCTTTTATATATAAATAATAATAATCAGTTTTTCAATTTTTTCTTCATTTTTAAATTTTTACTATTATTGGATCACACTAGTCCATTAATCCCGGGCTAAGAGGTACACACACACAAAAAAAAAACGATGTTGATTCTGGTACTTCCCAAGTTTTACACTTTTTCCTTAATGTTTTTATTTTTATCTTTAGAATTGGTCATTCTGAGGGGAGAAAAAGGAGTAGAGGAAGCAACTGGAAAGTATAGGAAGGAATAGTCCGAAAAAATTGTGGCCATTTAATAAGCAAGCTAGTTAATTTGGTCTAATATATCCATTTAAATGTGGACCAAAATGTACTGAACTCACCCATATGTGATGTCCAAATATGTTTTTTTTTTTTTGTTGTTGTTAAATGATGATGTTCAAATATGTTAGGGGGTTGTTGCTGGCCTCAACAAGATTTATATTGGCTCCTACAACATTCTAAAATGTCAAAAACATTCCCCCACAATGCACAATGGAAATACACTTTCGTTGTACTAGTGGAGGTGCAAAAAATATTTTGTAATGAAATTGCAATTCCGTTGTGTACAACAAAATCGTGATTACGTTGTACTTTTTTTATGCACCCCCACTGGTGCAATGGAATCCTAATTTCATTGTGTTACTAGGTGTGTGGAAAACGTGCACAACGTAAATATGATTTCCTTGTGCAAGTGGAGGTCAATTAAGCATATACAACGGAAATATGACCCTTGCATAGTGTATAGTGGAATCATACTTCCGTTGTTCCTTTTTTTTTTTCTTGAAAAAATGTACAACAAAATCATACTTCCATTGTACATTTTTTATTAAAAATAAAATGTAAAATTTACTGATTTATTAAAGACTAAAAAAATAAAATATCAAAATTAAAATTATTATTTTATCCGGAACAAAAATTTAAAAATATAAAATTCAGATATTTATTAAAAATCACAAACATATTTTATATTTCGTATTAATTATATTTCCTCTCATTCATACTTTTAATTGCTAATAAATTATTAATAATATTACAAAATATTTAAAATTTTATATATTATAAAATAATAATTCTACAGGCATCTAAAAAAAATTACTAATTTATTAAAAAATTAAAATAAAATTTATTAATTTATAAGAAAGCTGAAATATATATTAGCCTTTTATTAAAATATCAAACATAATGGAATGAAAGAAGTTAATTTTACAACAAAGTTTATATTTGGACTTTGCAGTCCCAAACAAGTTGAATTCTGCAAGGAGAAAGGCTGTGCTTGGCCTGTGTTTATTGCTTTGTCCCTTGTGTAATGACTAATGATCGTTAGGAATCGATGGAGAAAGGTTTGGATTTTTTTTCTCAATCTAATTTGATCCGTTACACAGAAATGAAGCGGTTTTTAAGCCGCAAAATGTAGATATTGTTAGGTTAATTGATTCCATAAAATTAGATCTTAATCATGATTCTTGTTAGTAGATAGGGGTGTTCGCGGGTCGGTTCGGATCGGTTTTGGCCAAATTTAGGATCCAACCCAATCAAATTTAATCGGTTCAGTTCGGTTCGGTTTTCAGAAAAAAAAAATGAAAACCAATCCAACCCAAAGGTTACTCATTTAAATTTTTTTTTTGAACTACTATTTTATATCACGATTCTTTCAAATATCTCATACAATTAACACAATATTATCAAATATATGAAAGTAGTAAAATTGATTCATTTAATAGCATTAACATAATATTATAAAATAGACTTATAATATAAATTAAAACAAAAGATTTATGAACAATATTTACTATAATAGTCTGCATCACAACTGAATCTTACAAACCAAGCTTTGTTATAACCAATTTTGTTGCAACCATATTTGCTGAAACAAACAAATAAACAAAATATGATTCATTAATATTATAAACATGGTAAACAATATATATAAAAAAAAAGTGAAGCAAATAACAATATACCTAAAAGTAATACATTAAGAAGTTTCAGCACTTGCAGTTTCAACACTTGGAGACCCAATATTAGCAGTATTTAAAGTCAAACCAAACAATTCTAAAAATTTAAACACAACCCCATTAGCAAAAAAATTAATTGATATTTTATACAAATATAAAAATGAAATAAGAGATTAATGATTATACACCTGATTCAATCTTTTCAGCATCATTTATTTCAACTTGCAAGTCATTAACATTTTGCTTAGTAGATCTAAGCCAATTTTGGGCACAAATGAGAGCTTCAACAGTAGTAGGACTCAAGGAACTACGAAATGAATCCAGAATTCTACCCCCTGTACTAAATGCAGACTCATATGATATAGTAGATACAAGAATGGCCAATATATCTCTAGCCATACAGGAAAGAATATAATATTTGGATGTCTTCAATTTCCACCAATTCAAAATGTCAAACTCAGGGTGGTCATCTTCAACATCATCCTCCAAATACTTATCTAACTCATTTTTTTGCACCTCACACTGTTTTTTTCTTAATTTTCATTCTAAATTCATCATCCCAATCATCATCCTTATCACCTTTTGTCGTCATTATGTTGTGAGACCATGTTTGAAGCCAATGTACTGGAATTAGCTGAATTGCTACTAGAATGACAAATGGGATGTTCCAATACATATTGCTGAATCAGTTTGTGAATGAGGTCTTTCAATTTTTTCATCATGTTCATGCTCTTCTCAACACCATACATACGATTAAAACAAAATTGAATGTATTCACATTTATAACGAGGATCAAGGAAAATAGCAACAAGCAAAAGGTAGTTAATTCCACCACTTTCCCAATATTTGTTAAACTTTAACTGCATAT
>PYAF01003870.1:309300-349055 GCA_007407185.1 Glycine tomentella
CACGTGAAAAGATATGTTCACCAATTGAATCAAAAATAACTAAATAAATTTTAGATTCCATACTTAATATTTAAAAAAATTGAGATTGCATACTATATATTACATGAATTAAAATTACATATTTTTAAATAATTACATATTTTTTAAATAATTTACGTAATAAATTACATATTTTTTAAATAATTAACGTTAAAAATTTTAAATAATATTTTTCTATGAAATATTTATTTAAAATTTGATCATTTATCATAACATTAAAGATATAAAATCTTACTCTTTTGTTTTTTACAGAAATTATAAAATGTTACCTAAACATTAATTAATACAACAATTATTATTTTTTTACAAATATTAAGCAAGTTGTTTAGTACAACTATACTTTTAAAAATTAAATAGAAAACTTTTTTGAGGTAATAAATGTGCCTAAGCCATTTAACTGTACGCAAAAGTAAATTTTGCTTTTGAAATCTCTTATCCTGGAGCAGTTTAGCATAACTGGCATATTACAAACGAAACATCACATGCCTTTTATCTTGGAGTAGTATGGATAAAAGATCAGAGAGCGGGGTCACGTCCTATATGGACGTAATTGAGCACCTAACACGTTCCATATGGACGTGATTAAACACGTCCTATATGGACGTGACTTAACCCCTATCACGGCGATCCTGGACGTGATCAATCACGTTGTATTTGCGCGTGACTCATTGCTATACATTTGTAAATAGGTTTAAAACTACAATATTTTAGTAATTTTTTTTTAAAACTACAATAAATTAATTTTTTTGCCTTCTCACCGTAGCAGCCTCCTATAATTTAACCCAAACTTGAAAGACGAAGGCAAACTTAGGATTTTAAAACAGATTTTAAGGGTTCATAATTACAAAACTACTACTACAAAATCTACATTTTAGGTCGCCCATTCTGCATTGGTTATACGAAACTGATATTGGGAAAATAATAGACAATGTATGCATTCCAACCTAGAATATATAGACGGTAGCAGTTGATTTGTATAATTTAAATTTCAAATTATTATTAGAATTTGTTAGATTGTTACAATTTTTTATTATTATATTTAAATAAAAATTAAGATTAGATCAATTTATTATTATTCTGTATTATTATGAGGTTATTGAACTATTTTTATATATATAAGAACCTCACTTTGATGGAAGATATATAAAAGAGAATAGAAGAATGATGAATGAAAGAAAAATTATTATTTCAACTTATGAGTACTATAAAGACTATAAATTTTTCACAAAAATTAGACAGATTTTCTTCAATTTTTTGACACTATCCCTCATTCCACAACATGAGAGTATGGTCAAATAACAACATAGATCATAGAAACATAGTTTGCTTATCTCACTTGAGAACCGGTACATTTTTCGAACTGGTAAGTGGAAATTCGCCCATGAATTCGTTGAGGAGATGAACTGGCGAAGTGGAAACAAGTTGCAAGTACTTGTTGAATGTTTCATAGAACCACGAACAGAAAAATGAAGATCGAAAAAGAAGGGATAAAAAGCGTGCAGTCACCAACAAATTTCATCGGAAAACTAAGAGTGAAAGACAAATGATAAAAGATTTTTTTTCTTCATAAATTAGTGTTGGTGGCTTAGTCTGGTTTCGAGAGAAATTACACGCTTGAAGGCACGAGAGTAGTTGGAAGTGCTGGTTTCAAAAAACATATTTATTAAAATAAATTAAAGTAGTTACACGCTTAAAGGCACAAGAGCAATTCGTAGTAAATGTTTTTAAATCTATCTATCACTGTCTTGGTAAGTTTTATGGTAACTTTTTTTTATGAAGAATTGTTATAGTACTTAATATACAATAAGTAATTGAAATTTTAATTTAAAATAAGTTAATTTATATTTTTGTACGTACGTCCTTATAAAAAAAAAAAACTTTTATCTTTGTAGATACATAGAAATAATAATAAGACTATTGGTTAATCTGAAGTAACTTATAAATTACATTAATTAACATATTTTAATAAAATAAATAATAAAATTCATATAGATATTAATTTATATATATGTGTATATATTAAAATTAATGTCGGAATATTTAATTTATATAATAGAACCTACAAATAAATTTAAATAACGTACTAAAATGTAATAATTAACTATTTATATTCCCATGCATCAATTCTTGGTAAGTAGGGATGAAAATAGGTTAGATGGCTTGTCAAGGGCCTTTTGTCTTATCTATTTAAGACCTTATACTTATTTATTATAAAAGTTAGGTTAAAATTTTTTGAAAAACCTATTTAAATAAAAAGGTCAAGTTTAAACTTTAAAAAAAAATATGTTAAATTTATCAGACTGACCTATTTAATATATATATATATATATATATATATTAAAATTTAAAAATAATATATTTATTTTTCTAAAAATATATTTTCTTATTACGAAGGTGGACGATCAATCACTTCAAAAAATTATTTTGAAAATCTCATAAAATGATTATTACTTATTTAGAAATATAAGTAAGATGTTGAGACATTTTTTATTTTAAAATTATTTCTTTAATTTTTTTAAATTGATTTAAAATATTTTGTAAAATTAAATTTCTTATTAAAAAATAAGCTTTTTAATAGGCTCGTATGTCAAATCAAACTTTTAAATAGGTTAGATCAAACTTAAAAAAAAAAAAACTTATGACAGATAAAAATAGACTGAACCAAAGACCAAGTCTAACTAAATCTAGTCTGATCTAATCTATTTTCACTCCTATTGATAAGGTTATGTACAGTGAACCCTTATTATACCCGGATCACGTATTGGAGCGTATCGGAAATTTTGTGACTATGACATATACGGAACCTAACAGACAATATTACAATAATATCAACTACTCTCATTTACTCTCAATCTCAAATCTCAATTCATTGCACGTAGGGCCTCTTTTTCAACCTTATCATAATCATATCATATCTTAATCACAATCCACTAGTGTTATATGAATGGGGGATAGTGAAATTGTTGGACTCCACAAGCACAATTTAACCTTGTGTTGGAATGAGAATTATAAGAATTCAGAAAATTTGAAATACTTGAAATTTAAATTGCTATAAATTAAATTTCCTTCATTTCATAAATATTTTGTTTGGATAAACTAATTTAATTTTCTAAATTTTAATTTTTTGTTTTAACGAGGTAATTCAATTTATATCACATATAAATTTTCATTTTAAAATATATATATTTAAAATTTAAATACTAAAATTTAGTTTTTTCTTACAACAATATTAAAATTTAGTTAATAACTCAAAAATAATTTCAAAATATTTAATATTTAATAATTTAGAAAGATCAATATTAATAACCACAACTTTTGGTAATTTGTGGTCCCTTTTTCTTGATTAGTAAAATTATTTAGCTAGATAAAAAAAGACAAATAATAATTTTTCAAATTCTTTCTAAAATAGCTCCAAGCACCAACAACTTCATCTCAGATACAGAACTCAAAATTTCATACACAATAATCTGAGCAATGAAATATCAATATTAATTATCGATAATGAATCTACAAATTTTATTTAACAAAAATATTGTTTAACACAAATTACGAATCTATAAGTCTAATTCCGATGGGGTCACCAAAAAGTCACAAGAGGAAGTTTGGTAGCACTGCAATCGGAAAAAAAATGAATTATTTTTTTTAAAAAAAATTACGAATTTACTGTAGTTTGAAAACTATTTACGCAAGTATAACAATCAATCGCGTCCCACGAAGACGCAATCGGACACGCCTCCTCCAGGCGCGACTGGGTTGAGTCGCGCCCCCACCAGGCGTGACCAATCGCGCCCCACCCAGGCGTGACTATGCTCCTTGTTGCGCCTCCCTCAGGGGCGACTATGCAGGCCCTATAAATACCCCAAATTAGGGTTTTTACCTTCAGTTTTTGACTTTTGCATCTCTCTAGCTTTACGTTTTACTTTGCTCTAACTTCTCTCTACATCTTGTTGGTCTTGGATATCAAAATATTTGGTTATTTATCATCGTTTGTAGTTGTTGGTCACATATATAAAAATGTCTGCAGATGTTGATTTTGTTCGTATTGTTATATATTATAATGGTAGCAAAATTAAGGGCCGACGTGGTGTTGTTTTCAAAGGTGATAAAAGGGCAACACATATCAAGCGCAACTCAATTATTGACGAATTGCATCAGAAAATTAGTCAAAAGTTAGTTCTCAAAGATAATCAATCTATCACTATGGTCACTACAAGAATATGGTGCGATGATAAATATATTAGCATGAAAGTAATAGATGACGAAGACCTAGAATTTGTAATAGGAAAATTCTTCAACCAATCAAGAAAAAATTTCTTACAGTTGTATGTGGATAATGCTAAAGCAGAGGATGTGGCTTTACCAATGAGGTCAGTTGGTTTCAATTATTCTCGTAATGTATCAGCGTCTGCTGCTCCACTTGTTAATTTGTCTATGCATGATGAAAATGACCCTACTTGGGTTATGGATGACGATATTAACGATGACGATGATGCAAATATCGCAATGAAAGATCGTCTTCTTGCGAATAATGCTAGTGTTTCGGACAATGATGAGGATGATGGTCGAAGCGCAACTCAAATACAAGTTCATTCCTCAGTGGTGGGGGAGTATGAAATCCAACCACAAGAGGATGCAAGGGAGGCTCAATTACCACAACGATCTCAAGGTGTGTTACCAAACAATAGTTATTTACATGAGTAAATTACACTCGCACCCCCTGTGTTTTGCTCAAATTTCACTCATTACCCCTCCCTTTTTGCACATTACTTTTATCCCCCTGTGTTAACACCGTTAACTAACGTCAATTGAAATATGTGAGCAGATAAAATTGTCTTTACATTTTAATTGTAAAACTCAAATTATCCCCTTCCAATTAGTTTCAGAATTTAGGATTCACATTTCATTTTTCTTCACCATTTACTGTTCATCTTCCTCTTGTTGGCGAGTTCTTCTTGAGCGTCTAGGGAGTGCGAGTTCCTCTTTCTCTCATGACATTCGTTCAATTCCTCTTCACCGTTCGCGAGTTATTCACCGTTCCTGTTCAAGTTCGCGAATTCTTCATTGTTCATCTTCCCGTTCACGAGTTCTCCCTGTTCCTCTTCCATGTGACCAGCATTAAAAGTCATGTGACCAGCATGTGTCAAATAGATATAAAATTTCATTAAAAGTCATGTGATCAGCATGTGCCTAATTTCTATTAGATTATTAAACGGTGTTAAGAAGGAGGGGGTCTAAGTGTAACGTGAACTAAACAATTAAGGGATTTTTTGTAGGGTGCAAAAAGGGAGGGGTATCGGATGAAATTTGAGCAAAACACAGGGAGTGCGAGTGTAATTTACTCTATTTACATATATGTCTGGTTTTTGTTTATGTATTTTTTTGTAACAAAAATGGGAAATTGCACATGTAGGCGAGGGTAATAATACTTTTTGGGATGAAATCCCACATTACACATACATTGATTAGGATTATCCGAGGGAACAAGATTCTGGCACTGATTCAGGTTCAGTTGAGGGTCCATGGATATTAGGGAATAAGTTGTTTGTGAAACAGGAATTTGCATCAAAACAAGATGTGCAAATGGCAATCAAGCGGAACCTCATGAAGGAGCACCAGGAAGCTGTTGTGGTTGAAAGTACGCCGACAAAGTTAAGCATGAGATATCGTGCGCATGACCAGAATTGTCTGTGAAGGGTTAGGGTAATAAAACCAACATACGGTGAAAGATGGGTGGTTACAAATGGGGTGGCAACCACAATTGCTTAAATGATCACATTTCTCAGGACCACAAACAACCTGATCCTGACGTTATTGTTTCACTCGTACTAGGTACGTTACTGGATGACATGATAATGATGAGAATCAATGATTTTATTATTATTAATGTTAACGTGACATTTTTTATTATTATGGATGATAAAGCATGATCCATCATGTTCAATTGGACTAGTCCAGGAGAGGATAACCCATTCCTATGGATACAAAGCTTCATATAGAAAGACATGGTATGCAAAGGAGAAAGCAATGACAATTATCTATGGTGATTGCGAGGAATCATACGCATTTTTGTCGAGGTGGTGTGACTATATGCTTCACTTTTCACCAGGTTCTGTTTATCATTTTCAACCAAAAAATTATTATGTGGCTCATAGAATCGTTCATGGAAAATGTGTTTTCACTGCATCTTTTGGACCTTCAGACAATGTTGCGAGGCTTTCAATTTTTGTAAGCCGGTTATTCAAATTGATGACACTTATTTATATGGCAAGTACAAAAGAAAATTGTGGCAAGTACAAAAGAAAATTGTTGATTGCCACAGCTCAGGATGGAAATAATGAATGCTTACCACTTGCATTTGCTATTATTGAGAGTGAGACGTTGGAAGCTTGGGAATACTTTCTGGATAACATTCGCACGCATGTTACACAAAAGACAAATATTTGTCTTATTTCTGATCGGCACCGAAGCATATTATCTGCAGTTGAGAGACACCGTGGGTGGCAACCACCGCATGCTTATCATGTCTTTTGCCTTTGTCATATTGCGAGCAATTTTAATCAAAAGTTTAGAAATGAAAATTTGAAGAGAGCGGTTATGAATTTAAGTATGGTTAAAAACTTCATTTATTAATTTTGCATGTAGTTGTAAATTTCAATGTTATTTAATTTGTGTGCAGGTTATACTCCTATTGTTGATTTTGAGATAGCCTTCGCACATTTTCGTGATGTGAGTCCTGAGGTTGCAAACTGGATTGATAACATTCCCAAAGAAAAGTGGACACGTGCATATGATGTTGAGGGACGAAGGTATGGACATATGACAACAAATTTGGCCGAGTCAGTAAACAGGGTTTTAAAGGGTGCAAGAAACATGCCAATCATCGCATTGGTTAAACACACATATAGCAGATTGGTGAAATATTTTGTTTGCAGGGGGCAATCGGCTCTTAATGAATTGCAAGGTCCTTATCCTCATTGCAAAAATGTGGTTGCCATGTTGCAGGCCAATGAGACCAATGCTACTGGTTATTATGTCCATACATATGATGTTGAACAATCTGTATTTGAGGTTGACGATGGTTATGACAAATCGTATTCGGTAAACCTCCCTGAGCGATTCTGTCAATGTAGGAAATTTAAGGCGTTCAAGTATCCTTGTAGTCATGCCGCAACAGTCGCTTTATATGTTCGTCAGGCATCGGCACAATATGTGGATGACGTATTCCTTATAACAAACCTGGTACAAGCTTACTCATTTCCATGGCAGCCAATTGGTAATGAGCAAGCAATTTCACCTAGTGCAGATCCAGTACTCATACCTAACAGGTCTATGTTGCGTGCAAAGGGTCGTCCAAAGTCAACTAGAATACGCAATGAGATGAATGAAGTTGAAGCTAGTCAAAGTTGTATTAGGTGTGGTATATGCATATTACCTGGTCATAACCGTCGAAATTGTCCTAGTTGTCCATCTACCTTATGATTTCTTGATGTTGTTGTCAATATTTCATTTATGTTGTTATATTTCATAATGAACATTTGAAAATAAACCAAACTTCCAGTGAAACCACTCATGTCAGTTATATTATACGCTACGATGAATTTAAAACATGAAAACGCAATCGATATTAACAATTACATAGACAAACATAATCATGGGAACCTAATAAAATAACAGAACGTACAAACAATCATAATCATGGAAATAGTGAATTTGGGGTATTTATAGGGGGCGCAACAGGGAGCAGAGTTGCGCTTGGGTGGGGTGCGACTCAGTTCCAGTTGCGCCTGGAGGAGGCGTGTCCGGTTGCGTCTTCGTGGGGCGCGATTGATTACTATACTTGCGTAAATAATTTTCAAGCTACAATAAATTCGTAATGTTTATTTAAAAAAAAACAATAAATTAATTTTTTTGCCCACTGCACTGCGAGGGGTTCGAACTACAGTTGAAGTCGTCGTTTCGTCGTGTGATGACCGCAGTCAAGTAGGGTTCGCATGTTGGAGCGAAATAGAATTTTAAATTCTTTACTTTTTGAAGGAATTTGAATTTTTGTGCTTTAAGTTAACTAAAATACTATGTTAAAATGCTTGAATTTTAAATGCTTTCTAAATGTATCGTCCGAATAGAGAAATTTACTACATAGAATTTCAATTTCTTAAAAAAAATGAATTACTTAATTCAATAATCCCATCCAAACGCGTAAGTGTAAATTAAAATTGGAACTCGCAAACATAGCAAAAACAATAAAATGAACACAAATAAAAATGAAAATGAACACTAATATTTAATGTGGATAACCGTGTAATATTAAGGAAAAAAATCACAAGACAAACTGTGAAAAATATTTCACTATATTAAAAAAATATTATGATATTTTCTCATTTTTCTTGATACACTCCTCATCAGTGCATTTTTCCCACTTTCTCAGACTTTACTCAACACTATTTTTCCTCTCTATTTTCTTATATCTACCAAGAAGCTTTGTATGGTTTCTGCTCTCCATGATTTCCTTCATCTGCTGAGCCCTCTATTTACAGAAGGAAAAAGCATGTAAACTTTTGCCAAGCTTTTCAACCAAAAAAAGCATGCAACGTAGAACATTTAATTTTAATGTTTTCAAAAATTTATCTGCATCCCTAGCTACACATCTAAATGGGGCTGGTAATTTGTTTTCCATTTAACAACATTGAATTCCACAATCATAGAATATACTATCTCATCACTTAGCTTTAAGAAAAACGAATAAAACAAATCAATGATTTACTCCATTGTCACACCGATGATGACGACCGCAGGATTAATTTTATAGCTGAGATTAAAATCCAAAAAGATACACAAACCTGAAACCACCAACCGCCGTTACTGCGTAACCAAATGGGAGTAAAAGCTTTTCATATTGTTTGCTAAATAATTTTGAAACTTTTTTTATCTTGGATTCTTGCTAAACAATTAATTATATCTATTAATATTTCTCTAATAATTTGAGATTGAAAGTTTTTTGATTATTATTATTATTAAATTGTGATCAATTGAATGCCTCCTCATTCACACTGTGGTGTCACATTTTGCAGTAATTTACAAAGTGAACACATTGTAAGCTTTAAAGTCATTTTTCATTCATCTCTGTATTAGAGAGATCAAGAAATGTTTTTCAGTTTAGTTGCTTTTAGTTGCCAAGGTTCATCTTTTTGTTTGAAATATTTAGTTGCCATACACCACTTTCTGGCTCACTATGTTAAAGCTGAATTGTCCTAGATCTGAGATCCTCATCTCAAGCCACCACTACCTCATCATTTTGTTTTGGTAAGCAAAGAAATTATTGATAATGATTGAATACATAAGGGTGCTCAAACCCTTACAAAATAGTCATAGATATTTATTCTTGTTTACAGTGCACATCACAAAAACACCATCAATCCTTAGTTGGTCTGAAAAACTCGGTTTTCTTTCTGAAAAGAAAAATGCTTGAATCCATCTACAGCAAGCTACTACATCTGCTTTATTTTAATTTCAGGTAATAGAAGCCACACCCTAAAGTTCACTAGAATGAGATCCAAATTCCTTAATTGGTTGAACAGTGTGTGACAGTTATTGTAAATTTCCTGATACATGTGTTCAATGTCTACAGATAACAAAAGTTCCCTTAATTTCAAAAGAACATCAAGATTGCCTGTAACTTTAATGATCACAACTTGAAGTGTAACAGTGCGGAAGTTCCACTGACACTTGTATAACGATGCACCATGTAATCTTTTAAAGAAATTTCTATGTATACTGGTGGATGGTCTTCAGATAACAATTCTTTGATTGGACCAAAGACTTTATATACCTGTTCTGAAAAAGGATGCAACTGAAATTCTAGGACCTTGATCCTTTGCTAAATCTCTATGTTGAACACTAATGAACTTGTCATTAATCATGAGCTGCATAGAAAAACAGTGAAATTGATAATCCCTGTTCAATTTTTATCTGATATGTATAAAGTAAATCCATTGGTATATTTTTAGACATTCTCTACAAAGAAGTGAAGCAATAAGTGGGAATAGATCCAATGGAGACAATGTACTGCTCATCAATTATAAGATTTTAAAGTAAAATTCCCAAAAAAAAATTGTTTAAATCACAATAACAGTACATTACTTTAAGCATCTTCTTAGATTTTTAATATTTGGGATTGCCTCATCATCTGTGTTAACAACCCTAAAATTTGATCTTTTACGCATATCTACAATACAGAGTAATGTCATTTCCACTCATTTTTTACAATTTTTTATAACAAGGAGAGAAATTAAAAAGAAAAAGAGAGTGAGAGAGAGAGAGAGATGTGTATCTACACATGACTGAGTTTGACAGAAAAATATGTTTAAAATGTTATAAATTCTTTGAGGGTAAATTACACTACCCCTTTTGTCTTTTTTCTCAAATTTTGTCTGATTCCCCTCCTTTTTGGGGACCTATAGCAAACCTCTTATCTTAATTGTTTTTTTAAAAAAAAAAAAAAAAACATTACACTGATACCCTTATACATTACACTTATTTCTTAAATTGTGCTGAAAAATATTGCATAATGTACTTCTATAAAGGTGGTTGTTGCAAATGTTAAAAAAGAAAACAGGGGTATTGTGTGCAATCCGAAAAAACCTCTAGTATAATTTTATCAATTTTGTAGTGAAAATAGCATTACCCTGCAATATATGACAATTATTTATACAGTTGAATGAGAATGTTATTTTGTGCAGGATGAACCCAAACTATCTCACAGATATACCATTTCAAACTATATTCACTAAACTAAATAAAATTATTCATAAAGTCGAATGAGAAGTTATTTCATGCATGATGAACCCACCTGCAAGAGTGCGTGGTATTTCCCATTGTTAATTCAGGCTCAGGACATGCTGGGTAATAGTGACAGAGAAGAAGTTGCCCTTCAGCACAGTCGATTTCTTTAAGGTAAAAGCGATTAAGGCCAAGAGCCTCTGACAGTAACTCAAACAAAGCATAAGCAAGAACCATTATTTTCTTTGAGTATTCATTCACAATATATTTGCAAGTGTGTCAACTCATCAAGAACAAAGAAGGCTCTTCATTTTCTGCAAGAGAACTCAACTAAAATTGGAAATAAAGACATTACATCTTAAAGACTAAATCCAATGTGTTACATTTCATCCTAAAATCAATTGGCTTAGAATTGAAGAATAGGCAATGCACAATGGTGAGCTAGTAGTTTTAAGATTATGTTAGATTTCATCTTAAAACCAATTAGCATTAGTTAAAGTTGCCTACTAGGTATATAAGTTGCACATGAAGTATTGAAGTAGATGATGCGAGACTCTCCAACATAATAAAAAATTTCAGTTGTGGAAGATATTTTAGAAAAATAATAACAGATATACTATTTTCCCTTAACAAAAATTTCAATGTAATGATATCCTCTCACCACCAACTAGATACTGTCCCAAGAAATTAGTTATCCATCATTATTAAGTCCTAACATGTGTAAGTGCTAATAATATTAAAAGTAGTATTACTATTATCACAAACCTACAAACTGCAGGAAATTCTTCAGCTTTGGGTGGATGAGGTGCCAAGGAAAATGCAAGTGTATCCCTCCAATCAGCAGAAGGGTCTTCAAAAAGAGTATAATTGGAAAGATAAGCAACTTTTCGCCTTACTTCGCAAGGGTAGTACTCTTTCATCACCTTTGCATCTTGTTGGTGAAACCTGCAAGTTCCTTTGATCATCTCATCCAAAACATGAGTTGGAATTCCATGATTTATAACCTGAAAGAGGCCCCACTTCTCAAATGCATATCTAACTTTTCCCACAACATACACATCAACTTTTCAACAACACCTTTAACCCAAGTTAATTGGGGTCGATGATAGATGAACCCAATGATAGATACGAGAAAGTTGAAAAAAGAAAAAAAAAAGGAGGGGGGGGATGCCTGTGAGGTCAATTATGGGGATGCTGATCTTTGAATTTGATGCAGCCATCATTGAGATTAGAGTGTTCAAATGGAACATAAGTGGAACTTTTGTTACACTATTTTCTACCAGTCCTTGGACACCAGTCTTTGAATCATCAAATGCCTTGATTTCACTTTTCCTGTCATAACTTGAAACTGCTCCTGCCTCCAACTTATCAGTGTTTGTGGCTGCCATATTTAGAGGCTTTCTATGCACCAAATCATAGTAATGGAAGTAAGTATGAAGTGTTCAAAACACAAGGATTGAAGAGTGAGTATATGGAACAGAGAATGAAGAATGTTTTCATTGGAGTTTTCCTAGAAAGTGAATCGATTGGAGGCATCCTTGTTTGTTTCTCGGATGCCCTGCATATAATTATAGGGAAACTATATTATTGAAACTACTATTCAATAAAGTGACTTGATAAGGATCATTTTTTGTTTTTATTTAGTTGAAGCATATCTCACTTTTTCCTGAAGAAAAATTCTAGAGCATGTTTGGAATCAAATATCATAAGAGTTGATTTGATTTAGAGATTTAGTTATTGTTAAGTGGAATTGATTTGCTTTAATTTTAATTATTAAAATTGATATTTTTACCCTCTTTAGTTAAGTCAATTAATATGTTGTAAGGGGGATAAAGAAAATTAAAATTACAAAACAAATTTAATTAATTTTTAGGGTGTTTCAGACATGTAATTGTTTTAGTCTGTGACCAACAAAGTTTGAGTTTATGTAACAACGGATTTTCAGTGCTTTTAAACAAAAGGTGACAATTGGGGAGGTATCTTATCCACGGTAATTATCCTTTTATGTGATATTGTTTGCCCCTGATTTTTTCGAGATTTGGCAGGACAGAGGATGTGGAAAAACAAAGTGCTGCATTGAATTAAACAAAGAAAAATATTTTGTTAAGAAAAATATTATCTATTTTCATAATCTCTAGATTTCTATCATAAAATCATGGGACACAAACCCACGACCACAAGGTTAATCTACCGAGTTAGACGGGTTATATATATTATAATGTATAATTATAATTTATTAGAACATCCCTTACCGTAGAATAAATTCTTCTATTTAATTTATACCTTCAGGATTATCTAAGTACATGCCATAAAGCTTCTCTCAAGTTTTATGTTGATATTCGAGAACCCAAGGTGCATAATTATTTTTCTATAGTCTAAACGGATACATTTTTCAAAGAATACAATATGCCCTAGTTTTCAGTTCTTGAAGCCACATAGCCATGTACCAAATTTTAGCAAAATGAGATAAACCACAACTTATTCTGAAAACATCAAGTGTTGCATGCAATTTATCATAATCACAACTTGAATAATGACAGTGAGGAAGCTCCAATGCTCTTTGCGTATTGATGTGCCAAGTAATCTTTTAAAGAAGTTTCTCTGTACACTGGTGGATTGTGTTCAGATAACAGTTCCTTGATTGGACCAAACACTCTTGAGAGTCCCTCTGGTGACTGATCACCAATTCTAAAAAAGGATGCAGTTGATGTTCTTGGGCCTAGATGGTTTGCTAGAACTCTATGTTGAACACTGATGAATTTGTCATTAGTCACTAGCTGCACAAAAAAAAAAAAAAAAAAAAAAAAAAAAAAAAAAAAAAAAAAAAAAAAAAAAAAAAAAAAAAAAAAAAAAAAAAAAAAAAAAAAAAAAAAAAAAAAAAAAAAAAAAAAACCATGAAACTGAAATCACAATTCAATTCTTATTTGATATGTGTAATACTTATCATATTTTTAAACATTCTCTAAAAAGACGTGAAACAATAAGTAGGAATCAATCCAATGGATTTTGAAGTAAAAATTACTACAAACTTTGTTGTATTGTGCAACCTAGTAGTTTATTCAATCCAACTTCACAGTAGTGAGGAGAAGGGGAAGGCTTTTGTCGACCCTCACCCCGTCGTCAACCTGATTCCAGAAGATCTTGGATCCGATGCCTGAGATGGTAGCAATCATGGGTCCAATGACGTATACCTCTATGATATTCACAAAGAAGTTTCCCATTACGGTAGAACAAAAAGCCCCTAATCTCATCCCTAGGAGTCCCTCTAGTCGAATCAATAATCAATAGAAGTCCCAATAGAAGTTGAGTGAGGCCGAACGTGTACACCTTTTGTTATGAGGATGTGATCTCCCGCATCTGTTTAGGGAAACGATTTTCTGTTTAGCTTATCCCAAGTCTCCCCTCTACTAAATAAAGTTGTCTACCGCTGAAAGATCATATGATCTATCTTCCTTTGGCTTCTCTTACTGCTAATGTGCCTTGTTATAAGTTATAGAAAGTACATAAATTTGTATGCTCTTGTTCGAGAATCTGCTGCGTTCGGTTTCCCGCCGGTGACATCGGCGAAAGAAAGAAGGCTACCGCGGGTAGAGATCGAATGACTTTGGTTTTCCCTTGTGACTATGGTGCAACCTAGCTATAACAGCAACACCATATGCTCTGGAGGATTTGATAGTTAGGATTAAAGGGTACCTAAGACCTAGGAAGCACAGTTAAAAAAATTAAAAAGTAGGATGAATAAACCAAAGTAAATGAAGAGGCAGCAGAACAACTTTTGCTGAAATAGACGAATAGTGAGGTACTAGGGTGAGAGGAATGCGAATCAAATTCTAAAACCAATAATATCTCCTGGC
The DNA here is from genome assembly GCA_007407185.1 of Glycine tomentella. NCBI lineage: Eukaryota > Viridiplantae > Streptophyta > Magnoliopsida > Fabales > Fabaceae > Glycine > Glycine tomentella. The sequence goes on from PYAF01003870.1 coordinate 323,970, forward strand.
TCTCTAATGACCTTTCTGCACCCATATTCTGTTTCAACCTGCAAGCTGTAAGAATAAGTGTTTTTTATATCTAGCTTTAGATTATCTTAGAAACATATTTTTAAATCAATAGTCAATTAGCCATCTAATTGAAATACAGCAAATTTATGAATTTCCAAATTTTCTTTTATTTCCTAATTTGTTTTATTATTCAATTAAAGTTACTAGTGTAATATTATATTAGTTAGCCTGTATATCAACACTTATCCTTATATTAATATAAACAGAACTGATATGTAAGTATTTTGAATTACATCAATATACATCATATCAATATAATAAAGTATTATTTTGATTACTGTTTGGCACACTTTTCCTCCTCTCCTATCTAAACTCTATCATTCCAACTCTATCTAATGGATTTATCATTTGAAACTAACACACAAATTCTCTTTGCTCAAGAAGTATTTACTATTTACAGTGTTGAATAAAATGCTGCACTGTATGCATAGCTAAAGAAAAGTATTTACATTGTTGAATGAAAATGTTACCTGTAGAAGATCTCCAATGTTCACTACAAGAGCTCCATGTGCTGCAGGCACATCAATCCATTGATTTTCATGAAGAATTTGAAGGCCACCCATTTGGTCTTGCAAAAGTATTGTCATGAAGTTACCGTCTGTGTGCCTGCTAGTGCCCATAGTTAATTCTGGCTCAGGGCATGCTGGGTAATAGTGACACAGATGAAGAAGCCCTTCATCACAACCCATTTCTTTAAGGTGAAAGCGATCAAGGCCAAGAGCCTCTGACACTAACTCAAACAAAGTAGAAGCAAGTGCCATTACTTTTGTTGAGTACTCAGGCACAATATCTCTGCACGAATGTTATTAAATTCATCATAGACAGATTAGTCTCAGTTTAAAGGATCAGGTTGAGCACTTATTATATATGTAAGCAAAGTACCTATTGGCACGACCAATCAAAAACTAACGATGTATGAAGATAACAACAAAAAAGAATATTGTTGACAGTTAATTCTATATTTTCTAAAGCTTTCGATTTGGTGTGTCTATAGATACCTTGCTCATGCATGAATTGCTCAAGTCAATAATTGTGACAGAACTATAATATGCAAACAAGGACTTCACATCAGAAGACTAAGATTCTGTTTGGATAAACAAGCACTTAATTGGAAAACAAAATGGGAAGTTAAAATGAATTGAGCTTCTCCCATGAGCTAAAATCAACTTATGCATTTAATTTTTATAGTGTAAGTTGATTTTATCTCATAGAAGAAGCGTAATTTATTTTACTTTCTATTTTTTTTTTCAGTAAGTGTTTATAAAAAAGTTTATCCACAGAGGACATAAATTTAACCAAGAATTTCTGCAACAAATGGGCAAAACAGCAAGACACTTATCAAGGCAAGGACAGGAGGATTAGGGACTAAACTAATAATAGATTATTTAATGTTCCCATCACCAAATTAAAATTGTTGTGTAGATATCATCACCAATAAGAGACTATCCTAAGAGATTAGTCATCCGTCCCTATAAGTTAAGTTCAAGTCACAACATGTCCAAGGGCCAACTTTAAAAGGAAAAAACTTAAAGATACATTACCATAGGTATGGTACTGTTATTACTGTTCTCCAATCAGATTTGAAGTTTCACCTCAGTAATACGCAATTGCATTTAATGGTTTCCTCTAATTCGCATATTACCGAAGTAAAATTCTAAATCTGATTGGAGAACAACACCAATCTAAGTTTTGTCCATCTTAAAAACAGTAAATAATCAAACAATCACAAACCTACAAACTGCAGGCAACTCTTCATCATTGGGTGGCTTAGGCGCCCAAAAAAATGCAAGTGTATCCCTCCAATCAGCAGATGGATCTTGATAAAGACTAAAGTTTGAAAGATAAATAACTTTCCTGCTCATATCACGGGTGTAGTACTCTTTCCTCACCTTGGCATCTTGTTCATGAAACCTGCCGGTTCCTTTGATCATCTCATCCAAAACTTGAATTGGAATTCCATGGTTTGTAACCTGAAAGAAGCCCCACTTCTCACATGCATATCTAACTTTTCCCACAACAGCATCTCTCAAAATAGGGTCATCATGGATGCCAGTGAGGTCTATGGAGGGGATAGTAAAGTTTGAATTTGATTTTGTGGTTAATCCATCACTGAGATTAGAGTGTTCACAATAGAACATACGTGGAACCTTTGTCACACCATTTTCTACCAGTCCTTGGACCCCAGTTTTTGATTCATCAAATACCTTGATTTCAGTTTTCCTGTCATACCTAGAAACAGTTCCTGCCTCCAACTCATTTGTACTTGTGGCCACCATATTTTGATGCTATCAATGCATCAAAATCTTAATGAAAGCAACTATGAAGGGTTCAAAAGGGATTAATGAAAAGGAGAAGAAATGAAGAAGGTAGAATTCAATTTTCCATTCAATGTGAATAAACCAGAGACATCATTATGTGTTTCTGCATGTAGGACAATTATATTATTGAAGTAACTTAGATTCAATAAGGCAACTAGATAAGCTTCTTTATGTGTACCTGGTAAAAGCACATCATTATTTATCCTAATAGAAAAACTATAGGTTTGAAATCAAACATCTTTGTTTGAATTGTATAAATGAAAATAAACTTTTATAAAATACAATTTGAATTTTAAAAATCCATTATGGGGGAATGTTGCCAAAAGATGACTGACAATACAAAATTAGAGGTGAAGGACAAATAGCCATTTGGTATTATTTGTGGTCCTTTCCATTAAAATGGCCATCTTTTATATTTGTTACGTACGGATAAAAATCCGCCCATAGTTTAGGTATATTTAATAAGTGGAATTGATTTGATTTTAATTTTAAGTTTAAATTGTAGAGTGAAACTTTAAATTTAAGACCTACGTGGCATGTGGTAGTAGGTATTAGATATACTATAAATAAACCTTGACAAGTGGACACATTTTTTTTTTTTGTTGATCTTGACAAGTGGACACATGGAAAGTGACAAAATGCATTCTTTTATAATGACCATTTGTTTAACTAGTGAATATCAATCTCCATTACAATAAATATAAGGTGGGTAGAGGTCTAAGATGCTCCTCAATTATTTTCCTTTTATGTAATGTTTTTGTGCATGATTTATAAAAAAGATTATAGGACATAATACTTGCTAGCAATTAAAAGTATGAATAGCTGAGCCACCAAATCATCCATTTGAAAATTGATCACACACTCAATAATTTATTTCAGTACAGAAGCACAAGTACATTCACAAGCTACGTACAATAAGTATCAAAGATTCCCTAATTCCCATGTCATTATCCTCTCACAAGGTCATAAATATAGTAGTATTTAATTGAGAATTAATCACACACTTCCTAATTTGTTCCACTACACAAGAACATTCACAAGCTACTAGATAAATGATTCCTTAGTTCTCATGACATTGTCCTCCTCTCATTAACATCATAAACACATTTAGAATCCATCATATGCGGCCATATCATACTCAACACCAATTAATTCACCAAATCTTGAGAAAGAGAAAGGAAAAAAATGTCATCAAGCCTATCATTGCTAGGAGAGTTGCCACCATACACCAACAACCCCTCGTGACCACCGGAGTGAGCACTGGCAAAAGCACACCACCCTCGAGGCCCGGGATGACCACCAGAATCCACCTTATCTTCCAACCTCTTCCATACCAATGTCTCTGTGTCTAAGGCATAAACCTCACCAGAAAATTGACCAGCACCCAAGTGACCTTGGTCACTAGGATCAATTTCCCCACCATACACAATTATATGTTTCCCATCACTAAAGGTGCAAAACACACTACGGGCCGTGGGCTTCTGCCCACTTGTCTCAACATGGGCCCAAGTTTTTTGGGCCAGATCAAAGCAATGCACATCATCCATTTCCATTCCGGCAAACCCATACACAATCCATATTTTCCCTTGGGCCACAACCAGGCCCGGCCCACCTCTTCCCTTGCAATTCTCACCCGGAGAAGGAAACTCCACCCACTTCTTCTCAACAACATCAAAAGCCCACAAATCATTGAGCCTCCCATGGACCCCACAGCCACCGAAAACATACATGTGTCGGTCATCTGCGGTCATGGAGTGGTAGCTCCGGTGAAGAGGCCCAATATCTCCACTTGAAATCAAGGCCCATTTGTTGGTCCTTGTGTCAAAAGAATAGAGTTCATTGAGCTCTTTGTGTTCACCATCCCTTCCACCAAAGACATATATTGTTTCTCCCACTGCGGCCATTGTGACACCCACACGTGGCGGTGGGGTATCCCCTGATGCCTCAGCCACGGACCAAGTCAGAGTCTCTAGGTCAAACACATGAAGGTTGTTATCGACAGGGACACGTGGCACAAATTCACCGCCAAATGCATACACCTTCTGTGCTACTATGGCTATAGCATGTGAGCTTCTCGCTCCTTGCCCTTCTCCTTTTTGATCAAGCTGATTCACAAGATATCAAAGGGAATTACATCTTAAAATTGGTTTATAAGAAACTTGGTACAAATATATTAATTTTTTATATAACAAAATTTTCATTTTATTGTGGGATTTACTTAACAGTGGACACACTACTTGTACAATGAGTGGATGACAAAAAAGAAAAAAAAAAAGAGTGAGACTTGTTAGTGGCAAATTTTAACTGGGAAGAGTGCTTTTCAGTGAAAAGTTGATTTTGACATTCAATCTTTGCTCTATTGAAGGCCTCAATGAGTTGGGAAGCCCATGTATGATTTAAGTGCTTTTGACTGAAAACTTGATTTTGACATGAAAACTTTGCTCTATTGCAAGCCTCATGACTTTTCAACAGAGGAAAAAGCACAAAGGAGTCCTAAACCCCCAATTTTTCATTTTCAACAACTTCTCCATCCTTGAGAACAATTTCTTCTGGAACTTTATGCATGATGGATGTTAAGGAAATCATTTTATCATCTAAACATGTGACTGATTTCTTACAATAAGTTATACCAAACACATAATTGCAAAGGCTCTTGTGCTTTTGAGAAAAAGATTGCAATTGAAAACACCAAAGAAAAGAACAATTGCAAGGAAGAATAAAAAGGGTACAACAAATAGGGATTCTTCATATATGATTTCATATTAGCCAAATATGACTCTGAACAATGGAGTTTATAAAAGACAAAAGGAAAGTGAGTATAATTCTACAAATCTTTAGAAAAGTAATAATAATAATAAAATAAAAAAAAAGATGATAACAAACAAACCTTGACCCAACTTCCATGAACTACGGCCATTGCTGGAATCCGCCAAAAGGGTTACACCAGTTACTCTTCGGTGGAAGGTTACTCACTATATGTTTATAGTTCGTGTTGGTTTATTGGCTTTATATATAGACGGGAATGGCTAGTATACCTCATTATTTAATGTTCTATGCGCAGTATGAAGTAAAGAACAGAGGGCAAATTGGGGTATTTTGAGATATTTTTTTAAGGACAAGATCATGATGATTGATGGCAAAGGGAAGAACAGAGGGCAAATTAGGAAAAGACAAAAAAAGAACAAAAGGAAAAAAAAAATATGCATTAGTTACAAATTAGTCCATCAATTTTTAGCTGACAAATAACTTCATTTTACTTATGTGTCTAATGGTATAACTGATTAGTTTTAGGGTGTTTAACTTTCAAGCACTGAAATAGGTACTTACCCATATTCAAAGTAAGGTTAAATATATTTTTTATTTTTGAAATATAGCTATATTTGTTTTCTAACTTTTAAAAAGTCTTTGTTTGGTTTTTTCTGTAATTTTATTTTATTTTCTTATTTGTTATTTTGTTTTAATCTTTTTAATATATTTATATTTTTGTTTTAATCCTGTAATATTTTATTTATTTTGAATTTTTCCTTTTGAAAAATATTTAAAAGAAAATAATCTACATATTATAGGGACTAAAACAATAAAAAAGAAATAGATATATTAAAAGGATTAAAACAAAATAACAAATACCAAACACAAAAAAAAGAAACTTACAAAGATCAAAAGGGTAAAAAAAAAATAGCAACCAAAGATAAAATACAACTATATTCCAAGAATAAAAAACATGTTTAAGGCTTTTGAAATGATATCTCAAAACCATTTTTAACATAAGTATATTAGTTTTTTATATTGTAAGGAATGTTTGGTAGGAAAAAATAATTGTAAATCCTCCTATTAATCGAAAAACAAAATAGGTAGTCTTGGACTACCTCTCTATGATTTTAATTACTCCATAGTCCTGATCAATCCATATAGGACACGAAATTAAGTGCTATTTTTTTATTAAACTAAAAGACTTAAAATACATGCCACATAAAGATTGGTCGGATTGAGAAAAGATTATAGTCTAAGACTACCTAATAATTTATCTCTATTAATCCTCCTATTTTATTTTTACATGATAAGTATTATATGTGTTTCATATTTTATAACATTAAACCTTTTAATTGTCAAGTAGAGCTAGACTCAAATCTCTAATATAAAGTATCAAGTATATAAGTTTTTTTTTTTTTTTACGAATATCAACAAAATTAATGAATATTTAATATCTATAACATACAAAAGAGTAACCAAAAATAGAAATATTTTCCTTTTTCTTATTTTCATGAATGTTTAACCTGGGTTGGTACCAACTGGTTTGGGTGTTTTGCATTTTCAAATTAAATGTGATTGTTACTTGTCATATTAAATTTTATCTTGTAACGAAAAGATTTTGTTTCCTTGAAGGCCTTGATCATGCCTTGATGATGTAATACCAAGTTGAATTGTCACAATTGGCTCAAATATTAATTTAAGTAACTACCAGAAGCTCACAATCAACTAATTATCTTTGTTCAATCGGTTTTTTTTTCAATCTTTGTTCGTGGATATTGAGTACGGTGATGGTTTTAACTAATGGAAAAGAAAACCTTAAATGAATTTAATGTTTTTAATATAATAAATATTCTAAATATAACAAACATTTTTAATATATTTTCTAATTTTTAGGATTATGCATGTAAGGAAACAAGAAGAGAGAGCATAAATTATAAAACTACTGGCAAATGTATTGTGTACGTACTAAAGTTATAACTATTATAAACAAAAGTAGTAACATGTAGTTTTTTTTTTTTTTACCATGGTATGATGTAGTCTCTATTAGATATTTAAAGGCAGTGACTAATTTTTGTTAAGAATCGTGAGTGTACATGAGGTAGGTATTTTTTTTCTAGTATGATTTATTTCATATTTAAGGTCAGGATTCGAACCCTGTACTACTTGGCTAAGGCACACATGCCATTACTACTTGGTAAATCGTTGGTGGTGGTAACGTGCCAAATATTATTCTTATAGACTAGTGGCTAATTATTAGTTTATAATAGGGGTGTTCACGGATACATGTCACCCGTGTACGCGAATTGACCCAAACTAGTCCAAATAGTTTGGGTTGAGTATTTTTCGTATTTGAGTTAAATTCGACCTAACTCAGTCTAACCCATTGAGTTTTGGGTTGGATCACGAGTTTTAATATTTGGACCTATTGACCCGACCTATTGACTATAAACATAAAGAGTTGATGAAGACTTGTAACTCTTAGTTTTTACTAATGATGAGTTGTATATTGGAACCCTGGTCTTGATTAGGATGTGAAGTCATGCATACATACATCATAAACTATGATATGTACATTCAACATACTCAAAATGATTGGCATTACATTGATCCATGGTATTTAGCCTAAGAGAATTGAAACTTTCGTAACTTAGTTTTTAAAATCTCTAAGTTTCTTTGCATAATATAATCGAATATATGCTAATATAGTATACTAATTTGTGGCCCCTGCATATCAGAATTGAGGTAGTGCACAATAATAGACTATCTTAAGTATTTAATCGACTATTTGAGTTTGAAGAAATTTTCGCTTTCACAAATAGTAGATGATATGACAATATAATTGATTATCTATTTTTTAGGAAACCCAGGTGATGCGAAGAACAATATAGTTGACTATCTCTATGTCATAATCGACTATTTTGGTTCTGAGGTTATAAAAATAAGTTTTTCGAAGGACTTTGTCTGTGACAATTTTTTTCTCTCATATTTTACACGACGATTTTCATCGAGAGAGTTTATGAACCTCTGAGTTTCATCACCCCTCTGATCCTTGATTGGAAACATCTTTTTACATTGATTGCAATGGATCTTTGCAAAGGATCATGAAGGGAAGTTGATACTAAATAGGAAATATTTTTAAACTTTCACATCTTTCACATATCGAGTGAAATTTTTACTTAATATGCGTTTTTTATTTCTGTTTTGATTGAGTAGGTTTCTCAATGATGTGCACGTAGTGGGTTTTCTACATGTATGTTTAGTTCTTGATAGGTTTTCAAGAGTTTAGGCATTTGTGGTGTGCATTTGTTTGAGTTTGGTTGTAACTCAAAGATTGTAGTGGAAAGATCCTAGTGGGTTACTATGGATCAATTGAATGTAAATTTCTTAGAAATCGAACAATATAAATTATGTTTTCATCTTTTTCTCTAACATTTAAACTCTTATATTGTTTCTTTCATAAGTTTCTTAATATTTGTGGATTGATAATTACTTTATATCATTGGATAATTGTTTAATTGTGATTAAGATATCAAAGGATATTTGCAACATATATGTATCTTTTGTTTCAATTGGATTAAAGGAAGCTATTTGTGAAAATTTTTCAATTTGAGTTTAAAATTGGTTTAAAATCAATTCACCCCTCTTAATTTTTTATTTCATGCATCGTTATTTCTAACATTGACCAATTAATTTGCATTATGCTACTACTACTAACCAATTCACCCCCTCTTAGTTTTTGATTTCATGCATCATTATTTCTAACATTGATCCATTAATTTGTATTATGCTACTACTACTATTACTATATTTAAAAAAATCAATTACTAATATTATCATACTTAGTAACTAAAAGTCTCTTTTTCTCAGTTCTCACAACTTCACTTAGTCACTTTCTCAAAATTAGGATTTCAACTCCCAATTAGTTGTAGAACATCTATTTTGCTTTTTATTTCAAATGGTTTTAGATTTAGTTGAAGTTTCAATTATACTACTCATTTGACTATTTGAGAAAATTGAAATTTTTAAACTATGTTGTAATAGTTTTAGTTTTGGGGCTTTTAGTTTTGGTGGGTGTGGTTCTTGAACTTGTTTATATATTTCAAATGGTATGTTAACCTATGTGATGATAATGACAACAATGCATTTTTCTATTGATCTTTTCTTCCACTATTTGACTACATGTAATAACTGTAAGTAACGTGTTCGCTATTCTATTTAATACAAATTTTAGCTTATAAAAAATATTGAATTTTTAGAAAATAATAAATAAATTGAAATGCTTTGACCCGTTGACTTATTCCAACTCAAATTATTTACAAACGAGTTGGTTTTGGATAAGTTTTAAAAAAAATTCTTATAAAATCGACCAAAACCAATCCGTTTAAATTTAATTGGGTTGGATCATGAGTTTCGTCAAATCCAACCCAAACCAACTATCTTAATAAAAAGAAAATGATTCTTAGACACTTTTTAATGATCCTCACCTTGAGAGAGATAGGAAGAGAAGATCCATAAGTAATTAATTTAATTGATGATATAATATGATAGGAAATCTGAGATAAAGAGAAACTAAATGATACTGATAAGGTGTTTGTACTGTTTAAATATTATCACCCATAATAAAATTCACAAATTAAACAGAAATTTAGATTTGAGTGTTGAATTTCAAATATAAAGATCCGAAAATCAACCAATTAGTTTTTTAGAATTTTTAAATATTAAAATTTAAAAAAATACGAAGAATGCAAAAGAAAAGAATTTAATTCGATTGGTTACGACACTGGGTCAAAGTTAATTCAATTTCACTTCCAGAAGCATCCTCTTCTTTATTTATGTGGTGAAAGTGTGTCAGACTTCATGTCACCGCATTTGAAACGGCAAAGCAACCACTCCAAGTTTGTTTGTAATAGTCTCTCATCTTCCCCATTATACATGCATGTAATATTCCCTTCAATAAAGCAAGTTTGTTTGTCAACTGCTTCACTGGTGCAATTTTCCTTGAGTGTCTCAACTTTCATTTCAATTAAGCGTTTTATCACTAATATGCATTTTCTGTCTCTCATTGTGCTTCTTAAGTATTTACTTGGATCCAACTCAACTATTTCCCAAATTGCTTTCTGTCTATTAGACATTGTTAGAATTTGAGATTTTCCCAACTGTTTTTATTAATTACTTTTGCAACTTGTATGTTTACTTTTAAGCATGCTTCTGTTTTAATAGCTAGTTGTGGGCAAATGATGCCTAGTCTTAGTTAGCCATAATTTTCTGTTTATTTTACCCAATCAGTGACTTGTTAGCTCTCTATTTAAATCAATGGTTGTAACAGTTCAGAATACATGCAAAACTGAAATGCAGCAGTTCTGTCTTTGCTGCTTTCATCGTCTCTCCATGTTAGTTTTCATGTTTCTGTTTTCTTAACATACCTTTTCTTCTTGGCTTCCAAGTTCCAAATATATAATTGAACTGGACGTTAAAGTGTAGGAAATAGTTACGTCTTAATCAATAAGTTTAATCAAATAATTTTATTTTTAATACCCCCCAATGTAGCACTTGTGTGTCTAAAAAACCAAGAATTTTGTCTTCTTTTTTTTTCTCTGCTTCGTCGGAATCAAACTTAGGTATCAAGAGATTTATAACAACTCACATACACAATGTTGAATCAACTGAGCTAAACCAGTAACAATTTTGTCATTTGGTTCAGTTTGGTTAAGGTATGAAAAATAATGGATAGGAACAGGTCACAATGTTGTAACCCAAAGCAAGCTTACCTTTCTTCAATTTAATTAATATCTTAAATACTACTCAAGTGTCCAAAAAGATTAATTTTACCGAGAAAGCATGCAACATGTGTTGGTTTTCCATTATTGAAGACACCTTCTAAAGTTAACTAGGAGTATAGGATACTATAAATAAAAAAATATGAACATTGCATGCAATTGTTCATAGTCACAACTTGAAGTGTGATAGTCCATAAGTTCCAATGCCCTTTGCATAATAATATGTCAAGTACTCTTTTAAAGAAACGTCTCTGTATAGTGGTGGATTTACTTCAGATAACAGCTCCTTGATTGGACCATAGACTAGTGAGTCATCACCATCTTTTCTAAACAACGATGCAACAGAAATTCTTGGACCTATATGATTTGCTAAAACTGTGCTTAACACTGATGAACTTGTCATTAGTAAGAAGCTGCACAACAACAATACGGTGAAACTGATGATAATCACAATTCAATTCTTATTTCACTTGTATATATAACCCGAGCTACATTTTTAGACAATATTCACAAAAATGTAAAATAACAAGTATAAACTAACTAATTCTTGCTTGAGCGCAGTGAGTGCCTATAAACACAACCGTTCAAAAACTTAAGATACATTAAAATAACAACAAAGAAAAAGACATCTTAGTCCTTGTTGAAGTAGTCAAGATTCAAGAATAAATCCAATGGACTTCAGATTCCTCTTCGTTTCAAGATTTTAATATGCATGTGCGAAATATTTTTTAAAAGTTTGAACAACTATGAATAGGACAATATAACTAATGTGCAGATTGGATTAACTAGAATGTTTTAGCAATAACAATATGAACTCATTGGCAGAAATTGAAATAAAATGGTTCTAGGTATATAGTATCTTTTTCAAAATAAATTAACAATCAAGATGGATTAACTATCAAATGAAAGGAAAAGAAAAAGGGCATGTGGTTAACAAATTTTGCTAGAGCTGTAGGGTGAGAGGAATGCAAGAAGGAATTATGCTAAAGAGAGGGTAGGCGAGCCAAATTCTAAAACAAATATTTTCTGGCTTGCTAATGATCTGAATCCATGTTCCTGCTTCAAATTACTATTCCAAATTTATTAAAACACATACACATATGTTTGTGTTGCCTTAGAATCAAACACAGTTAACCATGATGCGGTACATTATGCGTAGCCTCAATAAAATTATTTATGTAGTTTAAATATGCTAATCTTATGCATGATTGTTTTACCTGCAAAAGATCCCCAATGTTTATTACAAGGGCTCCATGGATGGGAGTTACATCAACCCATTGATTGTCATGAAGAACTTGAAGACCACCTATCTGGTCTTGCAAAAGTATTGTTATGAAGTCATTGTCTGTGTGCTTGCTATTTCCCATTGTTAATTCTGGCTGAGGGCATGCAGGGTAATAATGACATAGAAGAAGAAGCCCTTCAGCACAACCCATTTTTTCAAGTTGAAAGCGATTTAGGCCTAGAGCCGCCGATATTAACTCAAACAATGTTGAAGCAAATGCCTTTACTCTCTTCGAGTATTCAACCACAATATCTCTGCAGGTATACTATCAACTCATCATGGATAGAGAAGTTACAATTTAGAAAGTCAACTATAAGTGAATTTGAAAAAAAAATGGAATGAAATAAATCACTTCCAAATCTAATGAAGGTCTTCTATAATAAAAATAAGAATAATTATACTCACAGCATAGAATATAGAGATCATAAGGATTAAGGACTGTAATAGATTTGCTATACTTTCCTAACCAAAAATTGCAGTATAGAATATAGATGTCATTACTTAATAGAAACTACCATAACTATCCTAAGAAACTAGAAAATTGTTAAATAAGTTCAAGTTCAAGCATGTTCAAAGACTAATGCTAAAAGTTGTATTATCAAAAACCTGCATACTGCTGGCAATTCTTCTGCTTCTGGTGGATGAGGTGCCATCACACAACCAAGAGTGTCCCTCCAAGTAGCAGCAGGATCATGGTATAGACTATAATTGGAAACATAAACAACTTTTCTGTTCGGATCTCGGGTGTAGTACTCTTTCCTAGCCTTTGCGTCTTGTTGGTGAAACCTGCCAGTACCTTTGATCATCTCATCCAAAACATCACTTGGAATTCCATGGTTTATGACCTGAAAGAAGCCCCATTTTTCACATGCATATCTAAGTTTCCCCACAACATCATCTCGCAAAACAGGATCATCGTGGATGCCCATGAGGTCAATGGTGGGAATACTTAACTTTGAATTTGGTTCACTGGTTGAGCCATTACTGTCATTAGTGTGTTCACAATAGAACATACGCGGAACTTTTGTCACACCATTTTCTACCAGTCCTTGGACACCAGCCTTTGAATCATCAAATTCCTTGAGTTCACTTATCCTGTCATAACTGGAAACAGTTCCTGCCTCCAACTCATCTGTGCTTGTGATCACCATATTTTGAGGCTATTCTATGCAGAAATTCTGTAATGAAAGCAACTATGAAAGGTTCAAGATTGAGGAGTAGGTGGAAATGCTCTGGTTTCAATCTCAGTTTTCCATAAGAGTTGAATAAACTAAGGCATCCTCATTTTCTTTCCCTGGATTCTCTGCATATAAGACACTAAACTATTGTCATATTGTGACAACTTGGATTAAACAAAGTAACTAAGTATGAAGTTTTTCTAATTTGATTAGTAGAAGCGTGACAATCTACCTAAAGAATAGGTCTGTGGAATCAATAGTGAACTAATATATTTAAGTATATCTTTAATCTAGGTCTTGATCTGGAGGCTATTTGCTTGAATTTAAAAGTAAAACCACCCTCTCCTCGTTCATGCGGGCTTAAGAGTTAAGGATTATATAGTTTGATAATTGGGTACAAGTTTTAAAATCATTTTATATGGTACGTGGTTTCCCAAAATCATGGTAAGTGGGGCACATGGAAAGGAACAAAAATGCATTTTTTTATGATGATCATATGTTTGACCAGAACTTACCCATCCTTCCCAATACTTTACTTTAGGTGGGGACTAGTATTTCAACTTTTTAAGAAATTTTGCATGAATAGGACTTCCTAAAAAAATGAATGACAAACCGATAAAGCAAAACAAAGAAATGTCCCAGTCAATATATTACTGATTCATGGGCAGCTCAGCCCTATTGTGCTGAAAGGAAATCACATGATTATAAACAAGATGATTGCTAGTAACACACCACAATGATCACACTACTCTCAAACACCTCCTTCTAACACTTACCAATTGTTGGTTAAAATTCATTGGAAACTATAAAATCATGAATAAGACTCATTTAAGTAAAAACTGGACCAACAAAATTATGTGATTTCTAATAAATTTCACTTAATAAAGAATGTGAGCAAAGGGTGCGTTAGACTGTTTATTGCTAGTATTTTTTCTTATAAACAAAGATCATTTTCTACAGTGCCCCATGGCTCTTTGCCTTCACATAATTCCGTGTAAATTGGGTTTCCTTTCAGACTTTTCACATATATAAAATATCACATATGCAAGAATTGGGGTTGCAATCTAGAACATGTGGTCACTAAATTAGTTGCTACGTTCGTCTTTAAAATTGGTCATTAAGATAGTCACCATAAAATCAATCACTATAAAATCGTTCATTAAATCAATCAATATAAAATGGGTAGAACATATAGCATATCAACGATTATTATGCCTTTAAACAGCTAGTGCCAATAACTTGTTTCTTTCGTTTATGTTTTGATGCACGTACTCTCTAAGAATTTGTGTATTTGGTGACTGTTGGAACATAAATTTGCTAGGCGTGGCTTCATATGAGGATACATAATCAACACATGCACAGGTAATCTTAATTTACTGTATATTATAATGACTTAGTTACAAGACAAACGATACCACAGATTTCCAGTCCAGGAATAAGAATATAAGATCCTTAATCTTATTGAGTTTCATAAATATTATAATGTCCAACTTATCTAAATCTATTCATTTATTGTGCCAAATAAACCACACACCAATCCAACTCAAATCCTGAAGTGTTGAAGTGCAGAGGTTCCATCAAGACCTTTAGCTTCGAAGTAGCGGACATATTCCGCAACTGTGGTTTCTCTGTATTTGGGAGGATTGTCTTCTGTCAATAATTCTTTCATAGGTCCATAGAGTTTCGGTGATGATTGAAGACCTTCGCTGAAAAAGCATGCAACAGATATTCTTGGACCTATGAGATTTGCCAGTACTCTATGTTCTACACTTTTGAATCTGTCATTTGTTATAAGCTGCAGTTCAAGGGAAAACAAAATAGCCACATTCATGTCAATATTAAGAACTTACATAGTTGCAAAGTTGTATCAGATTTTTGCTTTTAACATGGGAAAAATGTCATTAAAAATTTGGTGCTGTTTTAGGTGTTGCATTATTGTTTAATAATATGAATATAAGAGTATGATACTAACAGCCATTTGAACATGTAAGGGCTAAGCCTAAGATGCATATTAACCATCAACAGCCATAACATAGACTAGCCATTTTTATGTAAACGTCCTGATACTGTCTTTAATTTCCACGGATCAAACATGCACAATAACGATAGAGAACTTGCCTGTAGAAGATCACCAATGTTAACAACAAGAGCCCCAGGTTCTGGGGTTATATCAATCCACATGTTCTGGTAAAGAACCTGCAGGCCACCAATATGATCCTGGAGAAGCACTGTGAGGAAACAATTATCAGAATGCTTTGTGGTTCCCATAGTTAAATCTGGTTCAGGGCAGGCAGGGTAGTAATGGCAAAGTGAAATAAGTCCCTCAGCACAACCCAAGTCTTTTAAATGGTCTGGGTGCAGCCCAAGAGCTTCTGATAGTAATTCAAATAGACCAATTCCAAGCTTCATTACATATGTCCCATATTCCAAAAGTATATCCCTACAAGAAAATGCAGTCAGAAAGCAATTAAATAGTAGAAATGGAAACCTTAGGGATTGTTATTTGTTTAGTTTGAGAAAAACGTTTTCTGATTTCACTTTTAATTATAAAATTGTCACCTTCTTTTCGTTTTCTGTTTTCAAATATTTGTACCAGAAAATAGTGAAAATAACTTTCTTTTTGTTTTTCTCTTTTACTTGTACATATTTTTGCACAGGAAACAAATTCAAAACTAGGTGTCAATTTGGTAATTAAAAATAAGAACAGGAAATGAAATTAGAAGTAACATGCCTTTGGCTTCGTATCTTCCTCCCTTTTGGAAGTTGTGTTGATTTGTCTATTTGTTTAGCTAACTTCATATTTTATACCTTGATTGATAACTCTTGATGCACACAAGTGGAGACAATTTATAAAGCTATTAGAAGGTTGAATCTTATTCAGGAACCATGCACACCCTTTATGCATACTAACATCATACAAATATAAACTTATAAAGCTAAATATACCTTGATCTAAATGGCCTAAAATTTGAGGCAGTATACATACATGAACTAATTACCTGCATACTACTGGCAAGTCTTCAGGTTTGGAAGGATTAGGAGCCAGGTAACACGCGAAAGTGTCCCTCCAATTGAGGGCTGGTGAACTGTACAGATCAAAATTGCTATTATACACAAAAGGTCTCATACGGTCACGGGTATATAGCTCTTTCTTCTCCTCAATATCTTGTTCATAAAACCTTTGCACCCCATCTTTCAAGTCCTCTAGAACAGTCGCAGGGATGCCATGGTTAACCACCTGAAAGAAACCCCATCTCTCAGATGCTTCCCTTATTCTGCCTATAATTGCTTGGCGTGAACTTGGATCTTTGCCAACTTTTGCAAGGTCTATAACAGGTATAATGTGTTCTGTGTTGCCTAACTTTGAGGCCACGACAAATTCATCAGGTGGATGATGAAATAATTTTGGGATCTTTGTGACCCCTTCATCAACAAGGCCTTTCACACCAGCTTTTGTGTCATCAAATGCTTTGAGCTCACGCAGCCTGTCAGGGTTGAGCTCCACAGTGCCTGCAATTTCATCTGTAATAGAAACCTCCATTTTCCTTCGGCTTGTAGTGGACTACAGAGTTCATAACCTTATTCTGCAACCTTTTAGCCTTCTTCAATAATGTGCGGTTATAATAAAATAGTTTAGGTATGTAATGAGAGAGACACATATCTAGAAGTCAATTTGTGACCACAATTAAATACTTCCACAGAGGCGGAACTGGGGGGCGGAGGGGGTAGGGTGGGCCCCCGTCCCCCCTAAAAAATTAATAAAAAAAGAAAATGAAAGAAAAAATAATATTAAAAAAAAGGTAAGAAAAAGAAAGAAAAATATATAAAGAAATCGTAGTAAAAACAAAAATATTAAAATTATAAAAAGGAAAAAAAACATAAAAGAGGAAAAAAAAAATATATATATATATATATAAGAAAGGAAAGAAAATGTAATAAAATAAAATGGAAAATAAAGATAACAGAAAAAGAAAAAAAGGAAAGGAAGATGATAAAATAAAAAAAATAATAATAAAAAGGAAAATAATAAAGAGAAAGAGGGAGAAAGAATAAAAGGAAGAGGTCTGAACACAAAGGAGAAAAAAGAAATACAAATCCCAAGAGAATAGAAGGAGTCAAAAAAGTTGTTTCATTTGGTAAATCACTGAAAGAAAAGAGTTTTAGGTATCTCCTTATTTCTTTATTTTTTTTTTCTCTTTTTCTCTTTCTTCTTCCTGTTGTTATTCTTCTAAAATAAAATAAACTGTTATTTGTGTTCCTTTTTCTAAAATAAAATAAAATACTATCAATATGTTGGAAGGAGAGGTCGTGTTCGAAATGAACAAGGTGATTTTTCTACTGAAAAATTTTATAGGGTAAATATCTTTTGTGCTACTATTGATTATCAATTACAAGAATTAAATAGCAGATTCAATGATAATACTGTTGAATTACTTGCTTTGAGCATGTATTTAGATCCAAGAAACAAGTACAAGTCACTTAACAGTGATGATATTTGCAAACTTGTTGATAAATTTTATTCTAGAGATTTCACAGAACAAGAAAAATTGCATTTGAAGATGGAGTTACAACATTTTGAGCTTAACATTCCTAAACATCCATATTTGATTAATTTATCAACTACATCTGAATTATGTCAAGGGCTAGCAAGAACTAGAAAGTCCATCATTTGCCCTCTTATTAATAGAGTGATTAGACTTGTACTCACTCTTCCAGTTTCTACAGTAACTACTAAAAGATCTTTCTCAGCTATGAAGATAATCAAGACCAGACTTGAAATAGAATGGAAGACCAATTTCTTAATAATTCTTTGATTATATACATTGAAAAAGAAATTATTTTGAGTTTTAGCACGGATTCAATTATAGATATTTTAACAATATAAAAACACGTAGAATAAGAATCAAGTAAAGTGATTTTAATTTCTATAATAATTTTTTAATATTAGATTTATATTGTCTTTGAAGTATTTTTATTTATGATATAATTTTTTTATATTCGTCTCCTCTCAATAAAATTTCTGGTTCTGTCACTGTACTTCCACATCCAGATGTATAACAATCAGACAAGTGTTGTATGGTCATCTTGGCGGCTATCCTTTTTATGGTCATTGCTTGTTACAAATTCTTGTGTCAATAGGTACTTTTCTGAAAAATTAGCGTTAATTACGGTAGTCTCTCCTTTATTTTGTGTTATTAGATACACAAAACTCATTTTGCCTATGAAATTTAGACAAAAGTTCTAGTATTTTATAATGGCAAGCTTAATTTTTTTTGCGGTGCACTTCACAAAGATATTAGTCAATTGATATCCTCCCTGACTAGAAGTTTTTATTCATTGCACAATTTGTTTCAGTTTTTTAAACTGTCTAGGACCCCACTTTGGAGAGTTTGTGCACAATTTGGCAAAGTAAATCAATGTGTTGACGCAATAATTAAGGTCCAATGTCGAACCTTAGACGCCCTCCATGAACCTTCTGGAGCCTGGAGTACCACTATGTGGATGCGAAGCATAGAATCATTGTCTATATTCTGTTAGAGGTAACAATTCTGTTCGGATTTGCTTAGTGAGGCATTTTCCACATTACCTCACGTAAGAATTTTCATAATAGCAATGAAGGAATGGTATTAATATAACCCCAAGGGTCTAACGTACTGTCTATCTTTGATCACCCATATGTAACTGTTTTCACTGACATGAGCATTAGAGTCCTTGCAAGTACACCACTAGAGCTTGGGCTTGCGTGTGTTCGAAGATATTTTGTTCGAATATTATACAGTGGTAAAGTTGTATCTTGGTGACATACTGATCATGGATTCGAATCCGAAAACAATATCTTTGCATATGCAAGAATAAGACTGTGTACTCCCTCTTATCTGTGCATAGTGTGGAGTCTCCGGACAATAAAATAAGTAGTTTTTAGTTTTTCTTTTTATTTCCATCTCAGTCTCAGAGGACTAGTGCTATGAACACTTGAGGCCTATACGATAACGATTTATCGTTAATCGTTCGAGTCCAATATCACTTCACATTCTCTCATATATTCCAGAAAACTAAGGAGGAGAACACCACAATGAACTCCCCCGATTACTCAACAATCATTCAGTCACCAATGTGGCCATGAAGCCCAACCATGAGCACCTTCCTCCTCCACCATCAACAGAGGAACCACCACATCATATTATGCAAGACACTGAGGGATTGTCCAAGGGAAGAACTCCTCAAGCTAGAATTTCTTTCCTTTAGATTATCTTCATCAAAACATCTTTACGCCAACTACAATTGGTCATGTCCTTGGATACCTAAACCTAGAATTTATAAGACAAAATATCATCATTATCATAAATTGGTCAGACACAACACGGACGACTGCATCAAACTGAAGGACGCGGTTGAGGATCTCATTGGAAGAGATCAATTGTCAAAATATACAAGAGGAGGATAGCAAGAGCTATAACTGCATATCCAACCCACAAGATGGGTAAGATACTATATAACTTTTTTGGTATAGATCACAGATATTTTCCATTGGAGACAATCCTGTCCGAGCCAAGTACATTACCTATATAATTGTTTGCGAAGTATTAAAAACAAAAGTCCAGGGCAGATCAAGCATAAAAACTTGCAAGGGACCATGGATACCCGACCAGTGCCCTAGGAATCATACCCTCCACCATCCCCACCTGACAATAATGCCACACAGTGACTCTAGCAAAGTAACCACCAACAAGGCAAAGTGACATAAGGCAGCAGGGGCATCAACAGCTAAACCAGAAAAATTTTCTGATTTCCAGTTTATTTTCCTTAATCATTTTGAATTCAACCACCATTATGAGTTCACCAATTGCCAGATAATAAAAAAATTATCTGAATCGTAGTGCTATAAGCTAGAGAAATATTTCTATTCCATTAGATCAATGATTTCCATATTATTTCTAGTAACAGGTCATACAACATTACAAAGTCTGCTGCCACGATTGCAATCACCTTAGTAAACTGGACAACTATCATAATCAGCAAAGTTCAAATACAAAGCAATCACTCGATTGACTTGACTAGCCATCAAGTTTGACTGAGCAAATAGCAGCAAATGTTGACATAAGGCACGGACTTGATCCAAACCTCTGGTATGGATACGACAAATTAGGGGAGTGATAGAAATTAGCAATTGGACAGGCACTTATTTTTCCTAAGAATTGGAGTTGCAATCTAGAACATGTACATATTTTATATCAACTGTTATTCCTTTAAACAGCAAGTGCGAATAATTTATTTCTTTAGTTTGTTTGCTAGACCTAGTCTCTAAGAATTTGTGTAATTGGTGATTGTTAGAAAGTATTTTTGGCAAAACATAAATTCACAAGAAACTAGGTGTAGCTTCATATGAAGATATATAATCAACACAAGCAAAGAGTTCTTGTTTCACCTCAGATAGTATATTAAGATCAAGAAAATAGGTGTGTATTATCCTGTCCAAGAAACATAGGATCCTTAATCTTATCGAGTTTGAAAAATGTTGCAATTTCTAACTTATCTAATTTATTTCTTTATCGGGCTAAATAAACCACATCAACTCAAATCCTGAAGTGTTGAAGAGCAGAGGTCCCATCAAGGCCTTTGTAGTAGCGTACATACTCCACAACTGTGGTTTCGCTGTATTTGGGAGGATTATCTTCTAATAATAACTCTTTTATAGGTCCATAGAGTTTCAGTGATGATTTAACACCTGCGCTGAAAAAGCATGCAACAGATATTCTTGGACCTATGAGATTTGCTACAACTCTAGGTTCTACACTCTTGAATCTGTCATTTGTTATCAGCTGCAGTTCAAAAAATAATAATAATAATTAGCCACATTCATTAAATTCATTTTACATATCATAGGAACTTAAAAAGCTGCAAAGTTGTATCAGGCTTTTTGCAAAGTTTTACTATAGTTTAATAATATGAATATAAAATTATGATACTCCTAACAGCCTATTGAACCTGCAAGCGCAAAAATACATATTAAGTAAGCATCAAGAGCCATAACTTAGACTAGCCATGTTTATATAAACATGTTAAAGTTTATTAGTTTGTTGCATTGAAGCTTCAGATGCTTAATCATTCACAATAACTATGGCAGGAACAAAAGGGGTCTAGCTCAGTTAATTGAGCAGGGTATGTGAGTTGTTGTAGATCTGATATTTGTCTTTGATTCTTATAGATCAAAAAATTAACTATGGCAGGAAACTCATACATTTATAATTACAATAGAAAACTTGCCTGCAGAAGATCACCAATGTTAACTACAAGAGCCCCAGGTTCCTAGGGTATATCAATCCAAGTGTTCTCTGGTAAAGAACCTGGAGGCCACCAATATGGTCCTGGAGAAACACTGAGGAAACTGCTATCAGAAAGTTTGGTGGTTCCCAAAGTTAAATCTGGTTCAGGGCATGCAGGGTAGTAATGGAAAAGTGAAAGAAGTCCCTCAGCACAACCTATGTCTTTTTAAATGGTCTGGATGCAGCCCTAGAGCCTCTGATAGTAATTCAAACAGTGCAATTCCCAGTTTCATTACATATGTCCCATATTCCAGAAGTATATCCCAACAAGAAGATGCAATCAGTTAGCAATTAAAGGCCTTATAGTATAAATGAAACGTTTAACTTTGGATCTTCTTACTTTTTGAAAAATGTGTTGGTTTGTATATTGTGTGTCTATAACCTCACATTGATACCTTGATTCATAACTCTGTGCACACAAGTGGAGACCCAATTTATAGCCTACTGTCCTAATAGAAGGTTGAATCTTATTCAGGAATCATGCACACACTTTATGCATAGTAACTTAATACAAACATAAACTTAAAGCTAAATTTGAGTTTTATTTTTATGCATTGTGTTACACTGTTAACCAATTAGAAAAAATAACGGTCATCTTTTTTTATTTGGTGTTAGTTGCACAAAACTTACTTTCTCTCAATGTACACAGAAATTCTAGTATTTAACAAATACAAGCTTAACACTTCACAAAGAAATTAGACAATTGATGTCCTCCCTGTCTGCAAGTTTTGACTTTTGATTCACACAATTTTCTTTTCAGTTTTTAAAGCTTGCACCAGTATTCATATTTTGTAAATGCCCATAGTTAAATCGCCTCTATTACTATTGTTTTTCTAATAAAACTATATTATGATTAATTTGATTTTTTTATATAAAATCTTCATTCTTGTTAGTGTATATATAAAATTGGGTTTACATGCATGTAACGTTTTAACCTCTTTAAAGATAAATACTAAAATATTTAATTATTTTAGAATACAAATATAATATGATGACTTTTTATTAAAAAAATATATTGGTGAATTTGTGGAAATAATAATGTATGGACAAAAAAGAAAGAAACTAGAAGTTACCTTGTTTAAAATTTGTAACATTTCGTCTCATTTAATTGAGGTAAAAAAATATGACATATTTGTGGAAATAAAAGTTAGCTTCTTCACTATGGTGGATTTTTGTCAGCTACAAAAGATAATGATTTAAAAACTGATATATTAAATGTTTTAAATCCAGAAACAAGAAATGAAATATAAAAAGAATAAATAGCTACAAAACATAGTCTGGGGTACTACTCTACGAGCACCTAAGAATATCTCCTACTCTAAAAGTTACTCGAAATAAAATAAACTAAAAAAATAAAAATAAAAACATGAATATTTACTGAATGAATGATCATATTTAACAAAAGATATAAAAAATGACAATTAAAGTTCTACACAATTGGATTATTTAAAAAGTATGAAGTTAATGCAATGCATCAAAATAAAATTTAAGCTCATATAAATATTTGCATCTAATAGCTAGCTATGGAAAAGCATAAATGATTACAAATTCAAGAAGAATAAAATAAAATTTATATTAATTAAATAACAAATTGAAAAGCCATATGAAAAAATAAGAGAAAAATGTGTTTTTAGTTTCTGTATTTTTTTGTCAAATGGCAAGACTCTTGTACTTTCATATTAATTAATTTGGTCATTAAATTTTAAAACTTATGTACATTTAGTTTCTCCTAAAGTATAATGATTTTAAAAAAAGATTAAATTCATATATTTTTATAAAAATTAAAGACTAAATTTATCAATATAAAAAAATATAGAGACTTTAACTACGTTTAATAAAAAATATTAAAACTAAAATCACATTTTTTCCAATCATACTTTTTGTGTACAAATAATATCATTGAAATTTTAATCTATGTCCTCAAATAGTTACTACTAGTGCAAGTCAGGAGGCAGAAATATTCAAACAAAAGTATTGGGCCAAGTACAGAAGTGAAATATCCAAGCCCATATGAGGTATACCCACTTGCCACAACTCTCTTTGTTGCGTCTCTCTCTCACACCTTTCAGGTTAGTTTTCAGCGTTTTTAAGTGGATATCCGAATATTCGGTTTCTGTTTGATGTTTTTTATGCGTGTTTTGGCTAGCTATTCGCTCGTGTTGGTGCATGGAATTTTGTTTTTATTAATAAAACATGAATGAAAATATAATGTTTTTTAAAGAGAATTATTTTTCATTCTCACTCTTCATCCTCAAACTTTATTTCATATGTAAAGGGTCTGTTTGGATAAGCTTCTCTAGAAGTACTTCTAAAAGAAGAAAATATGAAGCAATAAATAAGATGAGTTTTTTCATAAGTAAAACTAAATTTTTCATTAGTTAATTTTTAGAAACTCGTCAATATAATTTCTCTAAAAGATGAGATAACATCTACAAATTAGCTAATGGAAGATTTATTTTAGCTTATGGAAAAGCTCAATTCATTTTTTTCTTCTTACTTTTCTCTTCTAGAAATACTTCTAGATCGAGAAGCTAACATCCAAACAGACCCAAAGTCTGTTTAGATATAAGACTAGAAGTGCTTTTGAGAGCTTCTTTACGGAAAAAAATACTACATTTTCAGTAAAGAAATTCTTAAAAGCACTTTTGTCTTATATCCAAACAGACCTATAATGTTTGTCTGTGTGTTTTTAAAAGCATTTTAAAACAAATAAGATAATCAATGAATTATATGTCAATTATTAAAAATGAGAATATTGTGTTTCCCATTGAGTAAACAATATTATGATTTAAGCTTTTATGAGTTGAAAGCTTAAATCTGCCCATAAATTACATGATACCAAGTGGTGAAAATAATGATAACTTTATTGTATTTTAGTATACTTATATAATTGGTATAACAATCAATAACAATAAATATAAGTGATAGTAACTTATATGTATTAATTAAGTGATAACAATATAAAATACTCGAGCTGATATAAGTAGCAATACTGCATAATAAGATAAATAAGTAGCATAGATCAAAAAAATGAACTCAATACTAAGAAGCCAAGGCAAAAGAACCTAAATAATACAATTTAAATAAAAAATTACGCAAACGGGGCGATTTTCAAACTATTTACAATTCTGGGCGGTTTCCCCTCTATATAAGCCCCACATTTTCACTTTTCACTTACATTTTTACTATTCCAGCTTCTCTCTAAAAGCTCTGCCTTCTCTCTAAAAGTTCTGAGTTCTCTCTAAAAGCTCTGCCTTCTCTCTAAAGCTCTGCCAACGAGTAAGTTAATTTATTAATATATTTTATTTAATTTTTTATTATGTGTTTAATTTAATTATTTAATTGTTTATTATGTGTTTAATTTAATTATTTATTTTGTTGATTTGTAAATTT
>PYAF01003870.1:356669-396224 GCA_007407185.1 Glycine tomentella
TTTTAAAAGAAATTATGAATTTTTAAAAATAAACATATATCACAATTTAAATTATTTATTATAAATCTATAATATACTTTCAAGACAAAAATTATAAGAAGCGGATTGAATTATGATTTATAACAAAATTGCAATCCTTTTTATAAGACACTCTTTTGTCTAATATGAGTTTTCAAAAAAAAGGTTTAACAGAAAATAATAGATGTTCGTTTCAAAACAAAGCTTTATTAAAAAAAAAAAAACATTTTTGAAAGCAAGATTCACAATTAGGGTCAAATAAAAATAAATAGTGTAAAGACAGTGATATTTTATATTGGTTCCTCTCTTTAACTAAGACTATGTCTAATTTTTTACAATCAACTAAATTTCCACTATCTATACAAATATGATTTTTTAAGCTACCTTTAGCTTTTCCCAAGTAGTGTTTACACTAGCCTCTCCAAACTAATAATCAAAGTATTATTTCCTATCAACTCATTTCTAGCTCCACACAAATTAATAGATTTGTTTAAGATAGGATACATGCAAACTAAGCTGTCATCTTATAATGAATGTACAAGTTTAGTTCATAATCTTTTTCTCTCAAGATACACAAGATGTTTTAAGAGCTTTTTACAAACTTAGAAAATTGATTCCAAGAGTTTGAATGCTTGAGAGAATTGTTCGTTGAAAGTTTGTAACTTTAACACTTCAAAACTTGTAATATTTATTATGGACTTGTTGAGAAAGTAATCATTATTTCTAAAATGATCTTCTTCTTTTATCTAATTATTATAATATTTAATGTTTGTTACCAACTTGTCAAATAAGACTGATAAACCAATTTGTTTATCTTCCTTAGAAAGGTACTCCAAATTCAATACTAGAGATCGAATAAACTTTTGTACTATGAAGTACTCTAACTCTTGCTTTAGGCATGTTTTTTATGGAATAAATAGCTTTATTTGTTGACTTTTTTCTTTCTCTTTGTTTTTCGATAGATCCTATGAAAAAAATCATACATTTTCCTGTACAAAAGATCATTAAACCCAATGCTTTAACTTGATCATAAAATATTGATGACTTTAGCATATGTTCTGTCTATATATATTTCATATGTAACTTTAAACTTAATATTTATTTACATAAAATCAAAACAATTGAGGGTTTTAATTCATCTTATGGCTCAATAAGTTTATATATTTAAAGATATCTATTTATTATGAATTTTAATTATATCGAATAAACATTTATGTCATGTAATGTATAGGATAAATTAGGATAAAATATACTTTAGTCCTTGTATTTTTAGTAAAATTTAATTTAATCCTTTATCTATTAAAATATTCATTTTGATACATAACTAATGAGCTGTTGTCGTGCAGCTTTTCAGACCCAAATTGACTGTCGAACATCTCTACTATTTATCTTCTCTTATTTTCATTTTTTTTTTAATTTCAATCATAAGTCATAACATATGAACACCAAAAAATAATTCAAATGCACAATATAATAAAATAAATAATAATAAAAATTAAAATATAGTAAACTAATAATAATAGTAATACAAATATAATAATTTTTTAAAGCATCACATAAAATAAATAATAATAATAATATGATTTTTTTTTCAAATTTTATTATAAAAACAAAATCATGTAAATTAATTAATAATCCATTGATTTAACCATTGATCCATTATCATAATCAGATAAGTGTCAAGTGCGTGATTCAAATTTTAAAACTATGCTCTAAAACCCACTTTCTATCATATCCTAACCCCAAATAAGGGTCTGTTTGTAAAAAAAAACTTAATTAAGATCTTATTCAATAATTTCTTATTATGTAAGAGTTTATGTTATAAGTGCTTAAAATTCATTAAGGCGTTTGAGTTTGGATATACGTGTTAAAATGTGCTTGCACAATTTTATGGCATTTGGATGTATATTGTTACATAAGCACTTATAATACGTTGTTTGATTTTATAAATTTTTAAAAAAAAGAATAAGAATCAAAATATGTTTAAAATTAAAATTAATTAATAAAATTAAAAATAACATTATATGCTGCAAAAATATTAAAAATAAAAAATCACTAATTACCATTTATCTATTTTTTGTTCATAATAACAAAAAAAATTGAGAATCATAAATCTAAAAAAAAAAATCATAAAATCAAATCCATATATATTGAAAACTATGATTTAAAAATAAAATATTCACCTATTTATAACATAAAAGGTGACGAGGGTTTGTGATAGCCAAGGGAATGAAATATTTTGGTGGCAAGAACAAAAATAAAAGCTGAAGAATGAAAATGGGTACCCTCAGTAAAAGCGGGATGGATGAAGAAAAAAGAACAAAAGGAAATGTAGATGCAGACAAAAAAAAAAAATAGAATAAAAAAATATACATGCTACCTAGCCTTGACAGGAATTGAAACCTGACCAATTATAAAAGTACTGCATAAACAGTAACCAAATAATTAGATGAGTCATATTATTGGGTGAGTTTATTTAAATTTAAAAATAATATTATTTAAAATAAGTGTTTTTTTAATAAGCAGATAAGGGATGGATTTGTTTAAGTTGAAAATAAGTGATTTTTTTTTTTTTAAAATTATTTATAAGTGATTCTTATAAAAGAAGACATTGTTTTATGTTTGCATTCGATCATTCCAACTCCTAGATACATCATCAGAAAAATCAAATCTCCAAAGACCAACTTAAGAATGGATCAAAACATTGAAGTACCAAAGCTGGATATTCGAACAATCATAAAAAGATGAAGAAAAATCTTTTACCTTTGCCTTCAACTAGGTTATTGCTGCGGAGCAACACCAGCAGGTGCTAGGTCTCTCGATGGGAGAAGAAGGAAACCACGAAACGAAGCTTGGAAGAGTGCGTTAAAAACAAGGGTATTTGTGTCAATAGCTTTTTATTTTTACTAAAGCATTTTCCGTGTTTTTGCAATTGCTTCCGCACTAGCTTATTTTAAGTTGTGTTTTAGCTTATTTTTAGATTAAGTTTTTAATTTTTTTTAAAACAAATGAGTAAAACCTACAATAAGTGTTTTTCTATTAAAATAAGTGCTTTTCTCTAAAAGTAAACGTACAAAAATACACTTAAGATTTTTTTCTTAAAATAAATAAATAAATATTTTTTAAGCAAAAATAATTTAAATAAATAGTCATAAGGCATATGTAAGAGTCAAAATCAACATTTAAGTTGGATCCCCTAAATAAGAAAGATAAAAAAATATAAATTGTTTATTTTATTGAATAAACAATTATTTCAATAAATACGCATAAACAAACTGTTTTTATGCATCTTCATAAGATATTTTTATAAGAATTTCCAAACAAGTTGATAAATACTTACATTACATTAGGTTAATTTGTTTAATCTTATTTATTGAAATAAATGTTTATTTTAATAAAATAAGTAACTTTTTATTTTTTAGTCTTTTTGTCTAGATTATTCTTACTTAAAAATAAACACTTTTTATTTATTTTAAACACTTATATAAAAAATATTTATTTATTTTGTTAAGATAAGTCCCGATAAACATTTCATAAGCTTTTCCAAAGGGGAATAATCCCTCATAACAATATGAAAGAAAGAAAAGCATTGGGCCAAGAAGTATCGGACGTGCGAGATCCAGGCCCAAGGCCCATACTTTAGGATTGGGTTTACATTGCGTGGTGGATACAACCCTAAAATATCAGTACCCTTCTCTCCCCGTCACCACTTTATATACCCACACGAGAGTAGAAAGCACTACTATCTTCGCCGCTCGCTCTCTCTCTTTCTAGCTCTTTCAGGTTCGGTTCCTCACTGCATCTAATTTTCTTAACTAGGTTTCCCTTCGCTTCTTTGTTTCCGAACAGATCGGTACCGTTTGTTTTTCTCGCTTCCGTTTATTTGCTTCAGATCTGTGCTTTACTCGAATATTCCGATTCCGTTTTGGTGTTTTTCTGCGTGTTTTGGATTCTGCTCCTTTCTTGGTTAATACTTTTAGGTGAATCGGTGTAGTTTTGTTGATTTGCTTGTTGTCTGTGTGTGGTTTTACTTTTACTTACTTTTTCAGAATAATAATCGATTGTTCTGCTTTTTTTATTTGTTTAATAAGGTATGATATGAATTGATTGAACATGATATGAGGTAATCTAAATCTCAACATTGACTATTTAATTTTTTTTAATTCGTCTTTGTTCAGTTGGTTTGCTTTCTGTATGTGAGAGATGGATCTTGGTTCAACACACTGACGCACTTGGATGTTGAGATGTTTTAGCCTTAGACGGGTGTTATTGTTTTGTGTTAATCTTCTGGACGTAATAGGCGTGTTTTGAAATTGATAATTTAGGGTTTTAAATAAATTGCATTCTGAGATGAGCCGTTTGCTGCTGTTGTTTTAAAAATTTGAAGTTTTCATTAACAATCGAAACTTTTTATCCTGAATTTATCTGGGTACATAAAATTGAGGGATTTTCTTTGGTGCAAAAAGGAAGGACTTATAACCGTTCCAAGAGAAAATTGTAGGTGTATGTTATAACGAATGGTTTATATGTTATGGTCACGTTGAATTTGTGATATTTTTATTTGTTTTTTTATTTTTAATTTGTTTTTGATCGAGTTATGACAACAAATACTTTATATCCCCTTTACTCCTTCAGTAACTCCTTTTCTTTTTCTATTTTTTTGTTGCTTGCATGATACCTTGCTATTTAGCTAACGTTGATGTTTTAATGTTTCAGCTTTGACTTTGGTGGAAACTAAAGACTAGTCAAAATGGTAAGTCAAAGAAGAATGATACATGATTTTATTTATTTACTTTGGTTGAATGTTCATGATCTGAATTGAGATTTATCTATTTCTGCAGGTGAAGTTCACAGCTGAAGAGCTACGTCGCATTATGGACCATAAGCATAATATCCGTAATATGTCGGTCATTGCTCATGTTGATCACGGTATGGATTAACAGATAGTGGTTGCTTTCTCTTTGATGTACCTGATTGTTATGATTTTGTTCCTTTACCTTTTGTTGTTTTGAATGAAGATAAAGTAGCTTTGGTGTTTCTTTGAAAATAAATTTTTAAGTTAGGCCTTTTAAGAAGTTCCTTTTGTATCAAAAAATACTGTATATATATATATATATATATATTACTAAAGAATGGTTTTTGATCAAACATTTTAGCTGTTTATCAGAATTTAATGTTTTTTCAAAATATATAATCCCTACACTTTGCTTGCATACTGACAATTTATTGTTTTGCTTTTGAATTGCAGGAAAATCAACCCTCACTGATTCTCTTGTGGCTGCTGCTGGTATTATTGCTCAAGAAGTGGCAGGTGATGTCCGTATGACTGATACCCGTGCAGATGAAGCTGAGCGTGGTATTACTATCAAATCTACGGGTATCTCACTCTACTATGAAATGACTGATGAAGCTCTCAAGAGTTTTAAGGGAGAGCGCGATGGGAATGAGTATCTTATTAATCTCATTGACTCCCCTGGGCACGTTGACTTCTCATCTGAGGTTACTGCTGCACTTCGTATTACTGATGGAGCTCTTGTTGTGGTCGATTGTGTGGAAGGAGTTTGTGTCCAAACCGAAACTGTGCTACGACAAGCCCTTGGAGAAAGGATTAGGCCTGTTCTGACTGTCAATAAGATGGACAGGTGTTTCCTTGAACTCCAGGTCGATGGAGAGGAGGCTTACCAGACATTTCAGAGGGTTATTGAGAATGCTAATGTGATCATGGCTACTTATGAAGATCCACTTCTCGGTGATGTTCAGGTCTATCCAGAGAAAGGAACAGTTGCTTTTTCTGCTGGTTTGCACGGCTGGGCTTTTACCCTGACTAACTTTGCCAAGATGTATGCATCTAAGTTTGGAGTTGATGAGGGAAAGATGATGGAAAGGCTCTGGGGTGAAAACTTCTTTGATCCAGCCACAAAGAAATGGACCAGCAAGAATTCTGGTTCTGCTACCTGCAAGCGTGGATTTGTTCAGTTCTGTTATGAGCCCATCAAGCAGATTATTAACACTTGTATGAATGATCAGAAGGATAAGCTGTGGCCTATGCTGCAAAAGCTTGGGGTCACCATGAAATCTGAGGAGAAGGACCTAATGGGCAAAGCATTGATGAAGCGTGTCATGCAAACCTGGCTTCCTGCAAGTAGTGCACTACTGGAAATGATGATATTTCATCTACCTTCTCCATCAACAGCTCAGAAGTATCGTGTGGAGAATTTGTATGAGGGTCCCCTTGATGATCAATATGCTACTGCTATCAGAAACTGTGATCCTGAGGGTCCTCTGATGCTCTATGTCTCAAAGATGATTCCCGCATCTGACAAGGGCAGATTTTTTGCTTTTGGTCGTGTATTCTCTGGCAGGGTTTCAACTGGTTTGAAGGTGAGGATTATGGGACCAAATTATGTCCCTGGGGAGAAGAAGGATTTGTATGTTAAAAGTGTTCAAAGAACTGTCATTTGGATGGGAAAAAGACAGGAAACTGTGGAAGATGTCCCCTGTGGTAACACTGTTGCTATGGTTGGTTTGGACCAGTTCATAACAAAGAATGCTACTTTGACCAATGAAAAGGAAGTTGATGCCCATCCCATTCGGGCTATGAAGTTTTCTGTCTCACCTGTTGTTCGTGTTGCTGTTCAATGTAAGGTTGCATCAGATCTTCCCAAGCTCGTTGAAGGTCTTAAGCGGTTGGCCAAGTCAGATCCTATGGTTGTTTGTACCATTGAGGAGTCTGGTGAACACATTGTTGCTGGTGCAGGAGAGCTTCATCTTGAGATCTGTTTGAAGGACTTGCAGGATGATTTCATGGGTGGAGCTGAGATCATTAAATCTGACCCTGTTGTGTCATTCAGGGAGACTGTCCTGGAGAGATCATGCCGAACTGTGATGAGCAAATCACCCAACAAGCACAACCGTCTGTACATGGAAGCAAGACCATTGGAGGAAGGTCTTGCTGAGGCCATTGATGATGGCAAGATTGGACCAAGGGATGACCCCAAGATTCGCTCCAAGATCTTGTCCGAAGAGTTCGGTTGGGACAAGGATCTTGCCAAGAAAATCTGGTGCTTTGGCCCTGAGACCCTTGGACCCAACATGGTGGTTGATATGTGTAAGGGAGTCCAGTATTTGAATGAAATCAAGGATTCTGTGGTTGCTGGATTCCAGTGGGCATCAAAAGAAGGTGCTTTGGCCGAAGAAAACATGAGAGCCATTTGCTTTGAAGTATGTGATGTTGTTCTGCACGCTGATGCTATCCACAGAGGAGGTGGTCAAATCATCCCTACTGCCAGGAGAGTCTTCTATGCTTCCCAGCTTACTGCCAAACCCAGGCTTCTTGAGCCTGTCTACCTGGTTGAAATCCAGGCTCCTGAGCAAGCTCTTGGTGGAATCTACAGTGTTCTTAACCAGAAACGTGGACATGTGTTCGAGGAAATGCAGAGGCCAGGTACCCCACTTTACAACATCAAAGCATACCTCCCTGTCATTGAGTCCTTTGGTTTCTCGAGCCAATTGAGGGCTGCAACATCAGGCCAGGCTTTCCCACAATGTGTCTTTGATCACTGGGACATGATGTCTTCTGACCCATTGGAGGCTGGATCACAAGCTGCCCAGCTTGTCACCGACATCCGCAAGAGGAAGGGCTTGAAGGAACAGATGACTCCTCTCTCCGAGTTTGAAGACAAGCTTTAAATTGTTTGAACTATTTAACTTACTTTTGAACTTAGCCGAATTTATTTCTCCTATGAACAATGTTACTTTAGATTTAAGTTTTGTCGAGTTTTGTTTGTGGTTTTGTACGTGAATGTTGTACTTTTGTTATTTGGTCCTTGCATCGGTGTATTTTTTATCCATAGGATTTTGCATCGATGTTGGTTCGAGCTTTTGTCCGAAATTTGCTTGAAAGATAGTAGTCTTCTCAATAATTATGTGGAGCTTTTGATTTTGTGGTGCATGATCAAATGGGAACTGGGTATACTAGGACAAATCAAAATGATAATACTAATAACCTTATGAGATGAGATTTGTGGAGAATGGAGATTGAGATATAATCCTGCAGAAAGAAAGATTAGAGATGGTAATATGGTATTGCTCATTAAATACCCAAAAAGAAACTTATAATAGGTAGGTTAAACATTCACTTGATAGACTTAGATATGAGCCCTTCACTTAATAGGGCTTGCTCCTCCTTCTCGTCTACTCGAGAATAAATTAGCTAATGAATAAATATGTAAGATAAAGAACTTTATGTATAAGCTAATTTATAGGTCTCATACTACTTCTAAAAACTGATTTTTAACTTGCAAATGTTTTTTTCTCTCCTGTAAGTATTTACAGGGAAGTTTGTCAACCAAACTTTTAATCTATCACATGAAGTCTCCTCATTCCGAGTTAATCCCATTAATCAATTAAAAAGCATAATGTCTGGCAAGGGGAAACATAGCACAATCAACCCATTTCTAGCAAGAAAAACAAGACGACAAATCAGATTCACACCAAATACTCGATCAAAAGTTAAACTAAAAAAATTACCCAATAGCGCTCAGCTAATTTCCTTCTCGTCGTTTAAAAATTAAAACGTACGTGTCTCGAGTGCTGTCCACTTGGGCCTTTATCTTTTCCCATTTTTTTGTTGTTGAAAGGTGCCATTAACTATGGGGCATTGCTATTGGCTTCTTGTATTAATTCTCTTCAAATCTTTCTCAATAAGAGAACAGGCAGTTTTGATGTGATCAGATTTATTGCATTCAAAACATCTTAATTGTATGGAACTTTCTCCTTGTTGAAAGTCTCTTCTAGAGAAGTTTCTTCTTGGTCATTTTCTTCTTCTGAGTAGTCTTTTGTACTCTTTTGGTTAAGAATGTCAGTTCCTCTTCATCTTCCTCAGAAAGTTCATCAGAAACTACTGTTAAATCTAGTGCTTTGGATTGATGCTTTGTTTTCTTTTTCTAAGAGGCAGAGAGCTATGATTTTTCCTTTAGGTGATTGTATCTCATCTATAAGCTTTTGTTCATGAAATTTTAGAGAACCAATAATTTCATCCATAGCTAGAGTCTTCAAATTCTTGGCTTCTGTTATGGCAGTGACTTTTGGCCTCCATATTTTGGGCAAACTCCTTAGAATTTTCTAAATTTTCTGATGTGTTGTGTATTTATCTCCTAGAGCATTTAGTTCATTCACTATAGTAGTGAACCTAGTGAACATTTCTTCTATAGATTTATTTTCTTGCATATTAAGCATTTCAAACTTGTGAGTTAAAATATTGACATTTGAGTCCCTTTGAGTCCTTTACCTGATATGTACCCTCATGTGTTGTTCTGAGTGTGTTCCAGATTTCCTGTGCTATCTCATATTCTTCTATTCTATCATAAGCTGGTCTACTCAGAGTACATGTCATAAAGAACTTGACTTTAGAGTACAGAAGAACTCTGACTCTCTCATCTGGGGTCCACTCTTCTTTTGGTTTGTCTATTTCAATTGCAGCTTGGTTTCTCTTCTTTGGTTTGTAGGGACTAACCTGTATGATGTCCATAGATCCACATTTTGAGATTCCAGGAATAGCTTCATTTTAGTAAAATCTTTTCCATCAAAACTAGGAGGCTTATTGGTTGAGGCACCTTTAGGTATAAATACTATTGAAACTTGTCCAATCATTACTTCTTCTAGGATCTTCCTCTCTCACTGTCAAGTGTACTTAACCTTGAGAGTTAAACTCTGATGCCAGTTGAAGTGACAAAAATACCATAAGAAGGGGGGGTTGAATTGAGGTTTTAACAAACTTTTTATGTTTCCTTTGAAAACAAAAGATTTTTTTTTATGTTAGTTTAAAACGAAGAACTGAACTGAGCTCAGAATAGAAATTTGAGTTGCTTAGAATGAAAATGCAAATAGCTCTGGAAATATATTCTTTTACAGTTCAAAGATTTTTGTATCAAAAGATAGTTATTTACTTAAAAAACCTTTTTTAAGAAACTAAGTTTAATATAGGTGTTGGTTAGAAAATGTTATCTGGTTTAGTAATTGAACAAAAACAGAAATCAGATTTGTACATAGCTAATATTTTTCCAATATGCTAGGCATTTGTGGCATGATTGATGTTGGAGTCACTGGGGTTCCTTTAAATGGAGTAAATATATTTAGAATGGTGTGCATATTCGTAAAAAGATTGATCGTTATCTGGCTAACTCGGACTGACACTTTTTCCGCCATGCTCTAGTGGATTTGCTTCCTAAGCACAACTTGGATCATAACCCTTTGCTTCTTTCTTGTTTGAAAGCCAAATCCTGGAGGAATAGAAGTTTCCATTTCCAGGCAGCCTGGATTGCTCACCCGGATTATAACAATCATGTTCATGATACTTGGAAGGTTGGATCGATTGAGGAAGATTCAATCTATGTCAAGATTTTAATGAGCGTATCTTTGGGAATATTTATCATCGAAAAAGAAGGTTGGAGGCTTGGTTGCGAGGTATTCATCAGCAGCTAGATGCATCCCTGGATAGTAATTTAATTATCTATGAGAGATAGCTTTAGAAAGACTATGATGATGTACTTGCTCAAGAAGAGATGTTATGGTTCCAACAATCCAAATCATTCCAACTGCTAGAAGGGCTTTTCTATGCTGCCTACTTTCAGCTAAGCCAAGACTACTTGAGCCTGTGTATGTGATGGATATGCAAGCACATGAAGAGGCTCTTGGTGGCATCAATTGTGTTGTTAACAAGAAAATAGGGCATGTGTTTGAGGAAATTCAGAGGCCTTGCACTCTATTTTACAATGTCAAGGCATATATATATACCAGTGATTATTGAGTCATTCAAATTCAGTGAAACACTGAGGACCCAAATTGGAGTGCAGGCTTTCCCACAGATGGTGTTTGATCACTGGGATATGGTGCAGTCTGATCCACTGGAACCTGGAACACCAGCTGCTGCATATGTTGCTGAGATTCGGAAGAAGAAAGGGTTGAATGAACAAGTTATGCCTTTCTGTGTGTTCGAGTGCATGCTTTGAAGTATCAATAATGTAGCATATTATTTAGGACCAATGTAATGTCGTGTGTGTGCATGTAATTTTAGTTTTATGTTTCAATAAAGTATAATGTCCATTAGCACTAATCTAATGCTTAGATGTATCATATCAATTTCAATGCAATTTGCTTCTTATTGTTGTCTTATCTCAATTTTTGTGGTCTTCTGATTTCCTTTTCGAGAAAATCACAAAATAAATATTGATAAAAAATCACCAGTATACTATTGAATAACAGCTAAGCTAACTACAAAAAAGTCATCTCGGTTTTTTTTGGTCTTCTGATTTCTTTTCCGAGAAAATTGCAAAATAAATATTGATAAAAAAAAATCACCAGTATAATACTGAATAATAGCCAAGGTGACCACAAAAAGTCTTTTACTCATGATGATATGTATGTGGTGCATTCGCTGCAAAAAGTAAAGAGGAAATGCCTTTTTCTTTTCTGATTTTATTTTCTTTCTTTCATTATTGCTTGGCAGCTGTTAGCTTGAAACGAGATTTATATGTACACATACAGATATTGCTTGTTGGAGGTTCATTTTAACTTTATCGACTAATAACTCTAGTTTACTTTTCATACTCACACTATTAAAAAATGTACAGAACTAATAGCAGAGAGCATGAATATATTGAAATATTAAAAAATCCAACTCCCCAAACATAATTTACACATGCATCTCACAAGTACACGCACTTGTTATTAAAAAATGGGTAAAATATATTTGGGATCTTTTTAAAATTTAAAATGTATTAATTTGATCTTTATAAAAAATTTCGTATTAATTTAATTTCTAAAAATAAAATATATTTTTGATCACTCTCAATAATAATTTCATTAAACGATTTTTTTAAGTGTCTAACGGATTTAATTACTTTCTCTCTGCTTCTTCAAACGAAATACCAAAAGTCAGTGTTATTTCATCTTTCTCCTGTCTCGCCAGAAATTACAAGAAAATCACAAAAAAGTGACCAAAATTTGTAATTTTTACAATTTTTTTATAAATATCAAATTAATATTTTTCAAATTTTACAATAACGTTCAACATATTTTACTCTTAAAAAAATATACTTTGTAATAATTTTATCATAAAAACTAATTTTTTAGACAATTAAAATGAAAATGTGGGAGCATCTTTCTTTATGACATCTACTTTTTCTTTTTTTACATGCTTCACTTTTTTGGCAGAGAGATAAAAGCTTAGATATTTAATTTCCTCACGGTTGTCTTCTTTGGGAGAATTATTTGGTGCATGGCGCTCCCATTAGCATTTTACATTATTCTATGAATTTCATACTTATTCAAGTTTCATTCTGCCTTCACAACGCATCAACCATAAATCATACTACTAGATTTTCCTGTAATGGCTGTGACAACACGTTCCCGTGTATCCATCTCTGATGTGTTCCTCAGCTTCAGGTGTTCAGACACACGCTATGGTTTCACTGGCAATCTCTACAAAGCTCTTAGTGACAGGCGAATCCACACTTTCATTGATGATGGGCAGCTTCAGGGAGGAGAAGAAATAACAGCAGCACTTGTGAAGGCAATTGAAGAATCCAGAATTGCCATCACTGTGCTCTCTAAAGACTATGCTTCTTCCTCATTCTGCTTAGATGAACTTGCAACGATTCTTCATTTCAAGAGCAAAGGGCTGCTGGTTATTCCAGTCTTTTATAAGCCGGATCCTTCTGATGTCAAACACCTGAAAGGTAGTTATGGAGAGTCTCAATAACATTGGAGAGGCGTTGAACAAACACGAGAAAAGGTTTAAGGTTCAAAGCTAAAGGAGAACTTCAACCATAACATGGACAAGCTGCAGAAATGGAAGATGACTGGCTATCATTTCAAAGATGGGGGTATCCAACCAAACTGATCTTTTTACTTTCTAATGATTTAAGGAGTGCATGTAAACCTTGACAATATACATATCCAGACATGGATGATGGATGTAAGGCTAACTTGTTAAAACTTTTTTGTTTTTGTTTGTTTGAAACAGAGATGAATATGAATACTAGTTTATTGGGAGAATTGTTAAGCAGGTCTCTATGGAGATTAGTCCTGCTTCTTGCTTATATGTTGCGGATTATCCAATTGGATTAGGGTCACTTGTACAAGAAGTAAGGAAACTTTTGGATAATGGATCTGATGATGGTGTCCACATGATAGGGATCCACGGAATGGGCGGGTAGGAAAATCAACACTTGCTCGAGCTGTGTATAATAGTTTAATTGTTGAGAACTTTGATGGTTTGTGATTTCTTGAAAATGTGAGAGTACTTTCTAACAAACATGGGCTACAACACCTCCAAGGCATCCTTCTTTTAGAAATACTTGGAGAGAAGGACATTAATTTTTACAAGTAAAAACCAAGGAATTTCCAAGGTAAAGTCTAGGCTTAAGGGGAAGAGATTCTCCTAGTTGACAAGACTGAGCAATTACAAGCAATTGCTGGAGGAGGTGATTGGTTTGGTCCCGGAAGCAGAATCATTATCACCACTCGGGACAAACAATTGCTAGAGTATCGTCAAGTTAATGGGACATATGAGGTAAACAGATTGAATGAGAATGATGCTCTTCAATTGCTTACATGGAAAGCTTATAAAAAGAGAAAGCTGATCCAAGGTACACGGAGGTCTGGCACCGTGTAGTATCTTATTGTTTTGGCCTTCCATTGGCTTTAGAAGTAATAGGTTACAACTTGTTTGAAAAAAGTATAAAAGAATGGGAATCTGCTATCAAACAGTATAAAAGAATTCTCAAAAAGGAAGTTCACGAGATACTTAAAGTAAGCTTTGATGCTTTGAAGGATATAAATTGTCAGAGGTTGAAGTTATACTTCATGCTCTTTATGATGACTGCATGAAATATCATATTGGGGTGTTGGTCAAAGAATCTCTCTTAAAGATATATATATATATATATATATATATATATATATATATATTACTTTTTATTTTGCAAATAAATATGAATTCACAAAATATAAAAAATATTATTTGAACAAAATATATAATTAAGTCATGGAACAAGTTCTTCCTTCCAAATTCTACCTCACATAGAAGAATCAAAGCATTAGAGAAACAAGTTACCAAGGTTCATGCATTTATTGTAAAAAAAAAAAAATCAGAATTTTGATCAAAAAATCAAAGAATAAATAATTGATGTTTAAAATAAACATATACAAACTACCCAACACAAAAGAAAAAGTCTCCAACAATGGCATCAAAAACTTGTTAACTCCTTGGAAAGTGTACCAATTTTTCATAGTAATACTAAATGGTAAGAACGAATATCGAGTCCACAAGAACATTAATTGTGCTCAGAGTTTGTATATACTAAATTTTAAGCAAAAAGAATGACTAAAAACGAATATTTTTCATAGTATTAGTGCATAAATGTAAAATTCAACAATAGTAAAGGTCATAAAAATAGAGCGTGATGCAAGAGATGAGAAAAACAAACACTTGGGTATGGAAAATGATACTTGATGCAGATTTGCGTATAAGTGTGGGGTGTTTAGCCTACTAAAAGTACTATTGATGCAATTTTAAGGGTTTTTCACCATTCAAAGATATTTCAACTATTACTTTCATCAACTAAACTACTCTAATCATAATTTCTCGTGCGAAAGAGTATAAATCACTTGACTTCTCTCCTAATCCCTTAGAAAGTTAAATCAAGATACTTGTTTTAAGAATAAAGATGCATAAATAAGGCTAACTAACACCATTACATCCCTAGACATGGGTTACTTAGAAGTTCCTTCAAGTTTTTAGGATAAAAATATTTCCCAATGATTAAAACCCTATGACATACATGTAAATGGATGATCAAATCATAAACAAAGCAATAAACATAGAAATGAAACAATAATACTGAAATGACATTAAATGAATTGTAAATATCATTACACCACAAAGTTTTTTGATATTCAAGTCCCCAACAATGGGTAAGTTAGCCCCTCATAATCATGAGAGACTCAAAACAAGAGATGAAACAAAGGAAATGGAAGAAGAGTTCCCAAATGGATGTTTTTACTTCAAAGCATGCCTGGCCTTCACGAACTCCCTCCAAAAAGAATAGTGCAACCTTTTTATATCCTTCAAAACGTTGCATTGTTATGCTTTTCAAAAATCACATTGCACTAAGCCTGTATATGCGCGCTTAGCGCCCATACACGATACCTGACTTCCAATTTGACTTCTCGCATTGAGCGTGCATTGATGCGTTGAGTGTGTTCCACTTCTTCAAACAACTTCTAATATGTTGATATATCAAAACTCTACAAAATAGAACAAAACATTATAAATTCACTAACTTTAGTATTTTTAAGCTAAAAATTCAAAAAAATCTAAATTCCTAACTTTTTAAGTCAAAAAAACATTAAAAAAATTAAATAATTACTATATAATTTAAATACACAAGCTAAACATGCATAACAATTATCAGTCATCATAATCAAAATCGTATCCTCCTTACATATGTATTAATTGTTCATCACATGAAAGCATATAAAATTACTTTTAGTACTTATGTCACCATCAGCAAAGCACCCCGAGTAGAAAAGGTCAGCCCCATGAAATTATAATATAATATCAAGTTATCAACACGACACCAGGACATCAACATATAAATAATTAAATATTTTAGTAGACTAAAACACTTATTCAAACTGTCCCAGCAGAGTTATGCCACAGTGCAAAAATGAAGTCATGATGGTAGGCCACAACACCTCAATTTTGCCAAAAAAATTAGAAAAACTCTACGTACCCTTTCTAAGCTGAGCCTCCTAAACAGCCATGGCCAGTGGGTTAGAAAACCAGCTTGTTTGACAAAGGATAAAAGAACAATTTATTTAATAATATTTATATAATATTTATTATTTTTCCTATATCTGGCATTTTAATAAAATTGAGTTTATTATTATAATTATTAATATATATATATATATATATATATAACTGCTAATTAAATACATTTTAAAATTATAAGTTGCTGATTACAAATTATAACATTAATATCATGTTTTATTAAGTTTTCAAATCATCAGTTACTCAATACAAATTTACAAGCAATTATCAGATTTTATTGTGAGACAATATAATTTGATTTATGTTATAAAAATATATTTCATACAAACTTTAGTTATCATTTTTAAAATTATAACTTTAAATGCCATAATTAATTATAACATAAATATTATATATATATATATATATATATATATATATAAGAAATTAAGGGAATAAAAATAATAAATAAATACTAATTCCAAATATTTATAAAATTTTCTATTCTTTAGTTTTCTAATATCATGAGAAAGAAAAAATAGAATGGGAGGAATTTTGACTTTCCAACTATTTGAACCATAAAAATGATTTTAAAAATAGTTCCTCCACTATTTTCATCTAATTGTTATAATATCAATTTCATTTGATCAGTTGAAGATAAATCGAAGAATAAATGTGTGTGTGTGTGTGTGTAAAAGTTTACATACATGGTATTATATATTTCAACAATTTGAAATTAGATCATATATACCGGTATAAAAAAAAATAGATCATACCCAAATTAGTCTTTCAAGGTTTTTTCTTCTGATAATTGATTTCTATAGTTTGATACAAAGAATAAATTAAATATTAGAATAAAGGTCAGCGTATTGTTCATGATATGCTGAACTTTGTATCTACGCATACAGAAATACCCAATTTAAACTATAGGCATATGATGAACTTCAGCGATAAAGAGAGAGACAATGGAACTGTAAAAAAAAAAAAAAAAACAGAGAAAGAGAAAGTTTCTAGAAGGAGAACAAAAATTCAGAGAGATGGTTATTAATATTAGATGATGGAGTGAAAAACTGTAACCTTTGATACCATACTATAGTACTTTTGTCATCACTGATAGTGGGTGCTACAAGCAGTACTTTACTATGGATAGACAACAATGAAGGTGACAGAAGTTGAGAAAACACGTGAAGATGAAGGAGGAGAAACAGATGGTTGAGAGAATGATATGGAAGGTTTTGATGAGAGTCTAGTAACTGATGAAATGATATTT
The DNA here is from genome assembly GCA_007407185.1 of Glycine tomentella. Classification (NCBI taxonomy): domain Eukaryota; kingdom Viridiplantae; phylum Streptophyta; class Magnoliopsida; order Fabales; family Fabaceae; genus Glycine; species Glycine tomentella. The sequence continues at coordinate 373,775 of PYAF01003870.1, forward strand.
AATTAGATTTTAATGAAATTTTAAAGTGGATATAATAAACGAAATTTTCAAGAGCTATAGCAGATGGTTAACTATGAAATGTATGCCACATAAGCAAAAATGTTGTGGTGGAAGAATTCTATCATTATAAAATTCTGAGGTGGCAACATAACATTCCTTATCTCAGAAATTATAGATTATAAATAGATTTCAGTTGTGAGTAACAAGTTTCATATACGTGTATGTTTTATAACACAAGACCACAAATGACAATCATTATAAGTTATAACCCAACTACAAAAACCCCCCGTACATCTTCCTATAAATGGTGATCTTTGGTGGCTCACTTGCTTACACCACTTCTCTCTTTCAGTCCCTTTACATTCTGGATAGAGCTTCTTGCCTTGTGCTCTAAGTTCCGCATTCTTCGCAGCCAGGTTATTATCAACAATTGTTCTTCAATGAATGAATAACATTTTGTGGTGAATAAAACGAAACTTTTGGTGGACTATGTGTTGTTTGAATTTTAAAGGGTATAATTTGACGATATATATATATATGCTAAAGTGGTTATTGTTTATGTTAGAAAAGCATAAGGTGCATATGGACAGCAAGATATAAACGTATAGAGAAGAAGAGAAAGGAGAGGAGCAAAAAAACTGATCTGATATATTTCAAGTTTGTAACTTGGTTTTACACACTTTGAATATGTTACAACAAGGCTTTAAATAGAGAAACTAATTAACAAGTCCCCAATAAGATGACATAAACAACAAATTATGGATACCTAAAACTAGGCATCATTAGCTAATAAATACAAGTTGTTTCTTTCTTAGTACAAGTAATCTTTAAGCAACTTTATAAGGAACCATAAAATCTACAAAGATATTTTTATTATGACAGAAAAATATCAACTGTCAATACTCCTCCTTGAGATTTTTCTTCCAAACTTTTGGTCTTGGTCTCACATGTATAGAAGATCACCATCAAGTAGACAAGCATTTGCATCTCCTTTTGCTTAACAGAAACTATATCATTTGAAATAAGAATGCTTGCATAATCCTTTTTTTTTCGTGCAATGATAAGCTGATAATATATAGTAATTTTAGGTTAATTTTATTAGTAAATAAGTAGATAATGTCAAATAAATGATAGATTAAAGATAAATTTCATTAATTCTGGTTTTTATTATTAATTCTTTTTATTTTAATGTTTAGGAGCAATAAATAGAAGAAAAGAAGCAAAATAAAGAAGTAATTAGATCTGAAGGTTCACGCGAGTCGCGCCAATGTGAACTCTTGTGTGGATTGGATTGATATTAATGAATGTTATTATGATTGCTTCTCTTTATCTTGTTCTTCAATTTTAAATTCCATTGATAGAATTGATCACTCTATTATAGGTACTAAGGGCTTTAATTCACAATAGGGATATTGGAGTTTTAGTTTCTGAAAGCGATAAAGTGACAGTTTGACATTACCTAGGGATAGGGATGAAGGATTGCAAAGTTTTATATGTCAGCTTAAAGCTTAATCCGAAAGGGAAGGGGGTTACTAAGGAATTAGAATTCTTAATTAGGATTAAAGGGTTAAACAGACCGAGGAATCTGGGTTTAACCAATTAATTAAGGTATATTTTTGAGTAGTTGTAGTAATTAAAATTAATTATCAATTCAATTAAACAAGTAGGGATCAGAGGTGATTGAGTTTTTACCGCAATTATTTTTCATCATTGCATAACTTTCTTTTAAATCAAAATTAATTTTGTTTTCAATATATTCCAATTTACAACACAAAACCATAGATTAATTTTATTTCTATTTTATTTCTTCCAATTTTAAGATAATAATTACAATTATCTTAGTGCCTCAATCCTCGTGGAGACGATACTCTACTTATCAAATTATTACTTGAACGATCGGTACACTTGCCGTGAGTTACGCATCAAGTTTTTGGCGCCGTTGTCGGGGATTGAGTACGTCAATTTAATTGTAATTTTATTCTTTAAAATTGGAATTTGTGTTAACTAATCTGTTTCTTTAGTTTATGCGAGGTTTAGTCGAACCTGAAACTTTACAGTTTGATCCAGAGATAGAGAAAACTGCAAGAAGGAACAGGAGGCTAGCTAAGCAAAAATAGAAAGCAGAAAACTCTAATTCACAATCTTCAGTTGAATTAGAGATGGCTGAAAGAAACAATAACCAGTCGTGACCAGGAGATGAATTAATGGAGGACATCCTTGCTCCATTATTCACCAGACCAAATTCCAGTATCGTCAGACCACCGATAGAGGCGAACCACTTCGATATTCATCCATCATTAATTACTTTGGTGGAGAGAAGTCAATTTGGTGGTGAAGATGACGAAGACCCCCATGATTTCGTGGACAGATTCTTATGAATTTGTGATACAATAAGGCACCAGGGGGTGAGTGATGATGCTATTAGACTGCGATTATTTCCTTTTGCAATTAAAGGAAAGGCTCTCAGATGGTTGGACAGACAAATTCCTAGCAGCATCACCACATGGGACGAGTTGGCTGCAAAGTTTTTCTCTCAACATTTCTCTATGGAAAAATATAATAAATTAGTGAATAAAATCACTAATTTCACTCAACATCCTAGAGAAACATTGTGTGCAGCTTGGAACAGATTTGAGGAGTTGATCAGAAAATGCCCTCAATACGATATGACCGTTGGGAAGAAAGTGCGAATTTTCTTCAATGGGATGACTCTTGAATCAAGGATGATAGTCAATGTTGCAGCAGGAGGCACAATCAGATCTAAAATAGCAACTCAAACTTATGAGTTGATTGATTCCTTAGCAACAAATGAGAATGAGAGCATTGCAATTCAGCCCAAGCGTGAGATGATTCAGTTAGGGAGTAGCGATGCTATGTTGGCAGAATAGAAGCTCTTGTCACAACAGCTTGCCAAGCTTAATGAGAGAATAGACAAGCTTCAGATTTTTGCAGTACAACCCGCACCAAGTAGAACTCCAGTATTCAGTTGTGAATATTGTCAAGACAATCATCAGACAAATGAATGTCCCACACTGATAGGAGCAGACCCAGATCAAGTAAATGGTGTGTGGTATGACCAGAGACCCCAGCAAAATTTCCAGAGAAATCAGAATTTTGTTATGGGTAACAACTTTCAGAGGAATTATCAAGGAGGAGGGTTGGACTATAAATCCAACAATTATTTACAACCTTCACCTATTCCACCTAAAGAACCCTCTGAGTTAGAAAAAGCCATCATACAGTTATCCAAAACTACTAACGAGTTCATTCAAGAAACCAGAGCTCAGTTCAAAAATCAAGGTGCACCTATTCGCAATCTTGAAATCAGATTGGTCAGTTATCAAAGCAGCTTGCAGAAAAACAGTTTGGGCAGTTCCCTAGTGACACCATAGTAAATCCAAGGGAGCATCTACTTTATTGACCGCAACTTCTGTATTTATTATCGCTTTTATTGCTGCCCCTCCAGAGAAGTTTCCATATTTATACCTTTTCTTGTTGGAGGGGCGACCGTCTGTTGAACTACCAAAGAAAAAAGGGTAAACATCAATGCAATCACTACAAGGAGTGGAATTATGATAATACCTCAAGAGAAACCTATAGTGGTGCAGAAAAATGCTGAAGAGGAAGCCACTAAAACTTTTGAGCAAGAAGAAGTAGTGGAAACACTTACAAGAAAGGAAGAGAAAAAAAAACAACATGCTGCAGCTCCTAAGAAACCAATGGATTTTTCTCGTTTTGAGAAACCACCTTATCCTATGAGGCTCAAGCAACAAATCACTACAAGGAGTGAAGCTGTAGTCACACCTCAGGAGAAATCCAAAGTAATGCAGAAAAAGGTTGGAGAGGAAGCAGAATCCGCTCAAAATGTTGAACCAAAATCAGAGGTACAAACACAAACAGGTAATGATAAAAATTATGCTAATACAAATTCTAAACCAATAGATTTTTCTTGTTTTGAGAAACCACCTTATCCCATGAGGTTTAAGCAACAAGCTCAAAAGAAACAATATGCTAAATTTTTAGAAATGTTTAAAAAACTGCATATTAACATTCCATTTGCTGAAGCCCTTGCTAACATGCCTAATTATGCTAAATTTATGAAAGATATGTTGTCTCGAAAGCAAAAATTGCAGGAATGTGAAACCGTTGTTCTTACTCAAGAGTGCAGCGCCATTATCCAAAAGCGAGTTCCACCCAAACTTAGAGATCCAGGAAGTTTCAACATTCCAATCGCAATAGGTAATGTAAATGTGGGTAAGGCTTTATGTGACCTTGGAGCAAGCATCAATTTGATGCCTCTCTCAATATGCAAATCCTTGGGAATTTCTGAGTTGAAGCCTACCATGGTGTCTCTTCAATTGGCTGATCGATCATTGAGAAAACCTAGTGGAGTCATAGAAGACATCTTGGTAAAGGTTGATAAATTTATTTTTCTAGCTGATTTTATAGTTCTAGATATGGAGGAAAGTAAGATACCTATCCTCTTAGGTAGGCCATTTTTGGCTACAGCTAGAGCTATAATTGATGTAGCCCAAGGAAAACTAGAACTTAGAATGTTTGATGAATTAGTCACTTTTAATGTTTTTGATGTAATGAAAAATTCATCTAAAAAAAATGACTGTTTCAGAATAGATGTTTTAGATACTGTACTTCATGCAGATAAGACTGATGATCAAAATCTAGACGAGGAACTTAAAGCCTTAGGCACAAGGACATTCACGCACAGACTTGCAAAGACTTGCACATATACTTTGCAAGAAGAGGTTGAGGAGATACAAGCCCAAGAGATGAAGAGAATCCTAGAAAAAACAGTGGGAAATTCTAGGAAAGATTGGGCAAGGAAACTTGATGATGCATGTTGGGCATATAGGACAACCTTCAAGACTTTGGTAGGTATGCCACCATTCCAAATGGTGTATGGTAAGTCCTATCATCTTCCTGTTAAATTAAAGCATAAGGCTATGAGAGCCACTAAATTTTTGAATTGTGAACTCTCTAAAGCTAATGATAAAAGATTGTTGCAATTAAATGAGCTTGATGAGTTCAAATTACCAATTTCTGAAAATGCCAAAATTTATAAAGAGAAGACAAAAAGATGGCATGACAGAAAAAGTCATCCAAAGAAGTTTACACCGGGACAGCATGTATTACTGTACAATTCTCGATTGAGCCTATTTCCAGGTAAACTCAAATCTCATTGGTCTGGCCAGTTTATGGTAAAGAATGTGTTTCCTTATGGAATTATTGAGATCTCCCCTCTAAATGCTGAGAGGTCATTTAAAGTTAATGGGTGGAGATTAAAAATTTATCATGCTTTATTTAATTCTTTGTCAGTTGTCACATAACTCATAAGCAACATTAAAAATTTAACATTTTCTCTTTTATATTTTATATAATATAAAATATACTTTTATCGTTTCCCTATTTTTAACCAAACAAAAAAATGCAATAACAAATAAAATAAAAAAGCAGGGTGTATTTTTTTCTTAAGATTTTTGTTTATCAGGAAAAATATATTATGACTAATCTGGAGCTTATTATGAGATAAGTAAAACTTGATTAAGAATTGTTTTCATCAAAGATCAAATTTAAATAATATCCAAACACTTTAACTTTAACTTCACCGTATTAATCATTTATATTCAATCATTTGATTAAAACACCCTATACAAAAATAATAATCTTTCAGTCTCTACAGTTAGTCCATGGTCAAGTCAGCAAATAATTATTTAATTTGTTAATAAATATTTTATAGGATTTTAAATTCTTATTAGCAAAAAGAAACAAAGTCAATCTTCTTGCACACCACTCCAAGAAACTTCCTGGAAGGATCATTATACCAAAAGCATACTACGGCTATCCAACTCACAATTTTGTTCTAAGATTTCAACAGCAACTTATTAATTAAAATTTAAAACAAATCTTTCTCCTCGTGCATCACGTTTTATGTTTTTCAGTTAGAGAGATGATAGGATGATGATTTTTATAATTTACTTAATTAAACATTTATTCAACATTTTAATTCATTTATTGATTCCTTGTGCCCTAAATATGATCCTATTTGGTAACAACATTAAACATTTTTACATTTTGAAATCCTTTATTTCCGGAAAGTAGAACTAGTTATCTAGCTTATTTCAAGCTCTGCACTTTCTCTTACATTCGAATTCTTGTAAAGTCCCTCATCTAAACAGATTTCTCTCTTCATATAATTAAACATTCTCTCCAAGTATTTCTCTTCTTCCTCCCATATCTTCTGATTTAAATTCATTTTATTTCTTACCTGATTCATTTATGAGGATTTTCTCCGATTTTTTGGAGGTACATTATCTTATAGAAATTTCTTATCTCTTATCCAATTTAAATTCTTTTTATTTCTTGTATGATTTTAAATATCTTTAATTAGCTCGATTTATTATGCTGACAATTATTATATTTTGATATATTTTAAGTTAACATGTAATCAAATTTATTGAATTTAACCTATACAGTATATTTTACTTTAATAATATTATTTTTTATCTAACCCTCAGATTCGTCAAGACCATTAAGGGAAAAGTAATCCTTCTTGACTAATCTAGAGTTCGAACGGAAGATAAATAAAGTTTGATCAATAATTATTTCACCAAAGATCGAATACGGGTACTACCCAAATAATTCAACCTTAACTTAGGGGCAGATCTAGAGGGGGGCCAAGGACTCGAGCCCCTCGCCACCCCCTTCCCGATTTTTCATGTATTACATATATATTTTTAAGTTAATTAGTGTAAAGTTATATAAAATTAATTTTGTATGTGGTTATTATAATAATGGAAAATGTTAATTAGTACAAAGTTGTGTAAAATTAGTTGTGTTTGTTGTTTTATTACAATAATTAAAGTGATAACTAGTGTAAAATTAATGGTATTTTTGTTATTATTATGATAACAATTAAGGTTATCATTAGTTATTATAAAAATTAGTTTCAATTTTATGTGTAAAAATAGTAGATTTTTAAAAATTATTATTTATTAAAAGTTATACATTTAAACAATTATAAAGAGAGAAAAAATTTCAATCCCATTCCCATTTATAAGGTTTTTAGATTTGTTTTTGTCTTAAACTTGTGTCGAATCAGTTGGTTATATTTACTTTAATGATATGATGTGAATAATGTTTTACTTTTTAAGATAAAAAAATAAGTGTAAAGCCCCATCCATGCAAGATGGTGACTTGACATTGCTTTTTTTTTTTTTTTTTCCTTTTAATTTATTTCTCCTTATGGGATGCTAAGATAAAGTGGTCATCATGTGTGGGTGAAGTTCACAGTTGATGAACTCAGGCACAGATTATGGACTGCAAGCACAACATTAGGAACATGTCTGTTATTGCTCATGTTGATCATGGTATGTTAATATACTTTTTTTGTGTTGATGTCAAGTTTTACTTCATATCTCGTACTGCATCAATGTTTTGTTTACTTTGTAGTAACAGTACTGAGTTTTATCTAACTAGCTTTGGGAATGCAGGAAAATCCACACTGACAGATTCTCTTGTGGCTGCTGCTGGTATCATAGCACAAGAGACTGCAGGAGATGTGAGGATGACAGATACTCGTCAAGATGAAGCAGAGCGTGGAATCACTATCAAGTCCATTGGCATCTCTCTCTACTATGAGATGCAATAGGGTGATTTGAACAGTTTCAAGGGAGAGCGCAAAGGGAATGAGTTCCTCATAAATCTCATTGACTCGCCAGGGCATGTGGACTTCTCATCTGAGGTCACAGCTGCACTTCGCGCCACTGATGGACCATTTGTGGTGGTGGATTGTGTTGAGGGTCTCCGTGTCTAGACAGAAACTGTGCTAAGACAGGCCCTTGGAGAAAGGGTTATGCCTGTTCTGGTTGTTAGATGGATAGGTGCTTCCTTGAACCCCACCTTGATGCAGAGGAGGCATACCTTACATTTCAGAGGGTTGTTGAGAGTGCAAATGTGATCATGGAAACCTATGACGATGCAGCACTTGGTGATATTCAGGTATACCCTGAAAAGGGAACAGTTGCTTTTTCTGCTGGCTTGCATGGATGGGGCTTTACACTCAACAACTTTGCCAAGATGTATGCTTCCAAGTTTGGAGTTGATGAGGCAAAGATGATGAGTAGGCTTTGGGGTGAGAATTTCTTTGACTCTGCTACCAGAAAGTGGACTAACAAGCACACAGGGACTTCTATGTGCAACCGCAGCTTTGTTATGTCTGCTATGAACCAATCAAACAGGTTATTGAACTTTGCATGAGCGACCAGAGGGATGAGCTGTTGCCCAAGTTGCAAAAGCTTGGGGTGAACTTGAAGTCCGAGGAAAAGGAGTTGACAGGAAAGGCTTTGATGAAGCGTGTAATGCAGAGTTGGCTACCGGCAAGTAGTGCCCTTCTGGAGATGATGATATATCACCTTCCCTCTCCTGTCAGGGCTCAGCAATATCTTGTGGAGAATTTGTATGAGGGTCCCCTTGATGATCAATATGCTGCTGCTATCAGAAACTGTGATCCTGAAGGTCCTCTGATGCTCTATGCCTAAAAGATGATTCCAGCATCTGATAAAGGTAGATTTTTTGCTTTTGGCCGTGTATTCTGTGGCAAGGTTTCAACTGGTTTGAAGGTTAGAATCATGGGACCAAACTATGTCCCAGGGGAGAAAAAGGACATGTATGTTAAAAGTGTTCAGCGAACTGTAATCAGGATGGGAAAGAAACAAGAAACAGTTGAGGAGGTGCCTTGTGGCAACACAGTAGCTATGGTGGGTTTGGACCACTTCATCACCAAGAATGCTACATTGACAAACAAGAAGAAAGCTGATGCACACCCTATTCGAGCTATGAAGTTTTCAGTCTCACCAGTGGTAAGTGTTGCTGTTACAACCAGGGTTCCATCTGATCTTCCTAAACTTGAGGAGGGCCTAAAATGTTTAGCAAAGTCAGACCCTATGGTGGTCTACACACTACCAGAGACAGGAGAGCATATAATATCTGCTGCTGGTGAGCTTCATCTTGAAATATGCTTGAAGGACTTGCAGGATGATTTTATTATGAATGGAGCGGAGATTTCAATATCTGATCCTATTGTCTCTTTCCGTGAGACTGTTTTAGAGAGGTCTTGCCATACAGTGATGATCAAGTCACCTAACAGACACAACCGTCTGTACATGGAATCAAGGCCCATGGAGGCTGGACTTGCAGAGGCTATTGATGATGAAAAGATTGGACCAGGGGTTGACCCCAAAAATAGGTCTAAAATATTTTCAGAAGAGTTTCGTTGGGACAAGGATCTGGCCTAGAAAATATTGTGTTTTGGCCCCGATGGTAAAGGACCCAACATGGTGGTAGATACTTGCAAGGGTGTACAGTACCTCAATGAAATCAAAGACTCAGTTGCTGGGTTTGAGGGAGCATCAACTGGAGGTCCAATGGCTGGTGAGAAAATCCGAGGGGTCTGCTTCGAGATTTGTGATGTGATTCTTCATGCTGATGCCATTCACAGAGGAGGTGGTCAGATCATTTCAACTGCTAGAAGATCCTGCTATGCAGCCATGCTGACAGCAAAACCGAGACTTCTTGAGCCTGTGTATCTGGTGGAAATACAGGCACCTGAACAGGCTCTTGGTGGTGTATACAGTGTTCTTAACCAGAAAAGAGGGCATGTGTTTGAGGAAAGCCAGAGGCCTGGCACCCCACTTTACAGTGTCAAAGCATATTTGCCTGTTTTTGAGTCATTTAAATTCAATGAATCACTAAGGGCTCAAACTGGGGGACAGGCTTCCCCCCATTTAGTATTTGACCATTGGGATATGGTGCCATCTAATCCACTAGAACCTGGCACTCCTGCTGCTGCTCGCGGAGATAAGAAGGAAGAAAGGCTTTAATGTATAAATGAGGCTTCTCTGAGTTTGAGGACAGACTTTGATAAGTCAATAAGTTAGTTATCTTAGAAACAAATAGAGTATAATTTTTTTTTTTCTTTTCCTAGTTTTTGTTTATATTTCTCAATCTTGATGTTACATGATATTAATCGTAGTTTCTCAATCTTAATGTTACACTGCAAATGGTTTTTCTTTCTCTCTTTATTAAGTTGCATCTTAGCTTCCCCTTCGTTAATTAGATTTTGGGAGGGTTGTCCTAAGCTTGTATAACTAGCATGGTATCAAACTGAACTCTAAGTTCAGCAGAAAAATCTTATCTAGAAGCTTTAGTATAATAAACTCACTTTCATCGAAACATATGGACCAAGAATCAAGTCATATTCAAAGAAAATGAAATCCTAAATCATAAAGCCAATTTTTACAGAGAACACCTATTCCAAACTTCATACACAGCAAGTCAACAACAGGCATATGTTGGAAACCCTGCTGCATAACTATTCTGTACAAGGTAACTCTGACTTGGAAATTGCCAAAACTTCATCAAATTTGTATGGAATCAGCACATAGTACTATTTAACTCTCCATTGGATCGGGCCAACAGCTCGATCCAATACTGTTAGAGAAGTTAAAGATGTCTTCTAAGAATCAACAGTGTGTCAAAATCTTGATATAACCTGCAAATTCATATGCTCTTATTTTAGGTCTGCAAGAGTAGGACCAATTGTTAATCGCATGTATCAAATAGAAATGTAGAAAAATATTGCATTTTTCCCCAATTACAGGTGGTGGTATAAATAGGAAACTAGGAATACAGCTGTACACTAGTCTAGGTCTAAAAATTAGGAGATAATCTTCTATTTAAAAAGGTAACTAAACAATTGAAATCCCTAAAGTAATGGAATGAATATCTACTGCTAGCTGCGCATAGAAAAAACAGAATCTGAAGATTCTGTCTATTCCTATAAATCAGGAACTGATCACTGAGACACAAACAGTCAAACTACCTCGAGAGTAGATGACCTGATAATGACATAGTGCATAGCATAGAAGAATGAACTTGCCTCAGTTATCAGCGGCTTTGCATGTTCTTCCCATTCAGTAGCCCACCTTGATGAAGAACCAGTTTCTAATGCACCATATTTGAGGACCTTCAAAGCATCACAGTCATCAGGAAATCCCTTGAAGAGAAGCTGTGTGGATTCAGGGCACCAAATTAGTATGCTCTTTGCTTAAGTTTTTAACAAACAAAACAATCTAAAAAATGTAACCCACATTCAAATAAGGGAGTTAAAGCTTTTTATCATTACTTACCAGAAGTTCATCAGCTAGCTCTGAAGAAGAAGAGAAGAGAAGACCATTTTTGTCAACTCTAACCAGTTCTCTAATGCTTCAAGAAGGTAAAAACTTTGACCCATAAATGGAAAGAACAACTTTTTTCAACTTCAGAACAAGTCACAAACAATTTTCCAAGAAAGTACATAGCTTACCAAGAGTATGAAACAGCACAAACAGGCAGTCCACAGCCAAACATATCCACAACCTAGTTCAGTTTAAGCAAAAAATAAAAATTTAAAATAAATTGAAAGTGAAAATTATTAAGATTCAACACCCAATAGTTGTTTTTTTTTTTTAAATACTTTCAAAGTGAAATATACTCAACATAAAGCTGACATCATCATAAAAAACCTAAGGTTTAGTTATCAAACTATCCAATACAAAGTTCAAGACATTAATTAAGACAAAGAGCTAGTATTTAATATCGTACATATAGAAGAGCAATGAGAGACTCAAACCAAGATCTAACTTGAACCTATCCCCATGTTGCAGAATTAACTGAAAATGGAAAGCTCAAACACCTCAAGAAATATGAGAAGCCTTAACCCACTCAACAAAAAATGAACTAAATTAGCCGGAACATGCATACAAGAACTACCTCAGAAAATATTGTTATGACATAGAACTAATATTAGACTGAACAGAAAGAGATATATTCTAATGAAGCATTAAAGTTATATGAAGATGTAGTTAGATGATTTCAATAATTTTAAAGGAGAACTCACTTAATCAACATATCACAGTTTGATGCCTTATGAGTGCAATGTGGCTTAAATGATATGAAACAGCAGATTATTCACAGGGAGGTTAATCAAGTTATCAATATAACCATGAAAAGACATTGCTAACAGCACATCTTTGGTTAACACTGACATATAATAATGGATACCTTCATTGGAAGGTCTAATCCTGATGATGAAGTATGCAGACAAACACCTAGATCAGCTGATCCTGAAATTACTCAAAACTGTTAAATCAAGAATTTCACCACAGTCCAAAATCTATTTTAAAACAAGGAACAAACAAAATACCTAGCAGTAATGGATAATCATCAGCTGACAGCCACATGGTACGAAATGCCACACGTTTAAGTTTCATTCTCTTTATTTTTACCTCATACTTCTCTTTTTCTGGACCTTTGCCTTCATCAATGAAGATCCCTCATTAGAAAATTCCATATGATATCCAATAACTAGAATGAAAAACAAAAACTATACCAGTTATGATGAATAACAATCTGGGATATAAACATTGTTTTCCATCAGATATTTCTTTCCAAATGACCTCCTCATCTACTGAATCATCTTCACCTAACATGGCAGCAACACGTCTATCATACATTACAGCAGCTTCTAAGAGAATGCCAAAATCTTCATCCGGTGTCCTAAAAGTGGCACAAGTCATACAAATAAACCACTCAAGTTTGGCTAAGTAGCCCACCAATATAAGTCAAGATTATCCCAGTCAACAGAGGTTTTCTATGGCTTTTTATTTTTCTTGTTTTGTTTCATTTTTCTCACTGAAGGCCCATCTGACTAACTTCATAATATGCAGGAAAAAAGAAAGTGTATATTTTAAAAGGATAAAAAGCTGCATTGTAACAAGCTTTTTCCAATAAAGAAAAAACAAAATCTCCTGAAAATCACAACATGCATAAAAGACATTTTAATGTTACCAAAGGAGGCAATTCATAATAGGATAAACATACCAGCTCGTACTGCTTACAACAAGTGCTGGTCGATTTGGCTTCAAATATATGTTTGAACCAACCTCAGTTGCAAACAGAGTCTCGTTAGCAACCAATGAATTTCCTGTAAGAAGCAAGCATATTAACAAAAAAATGAGCTAATGACTAACATTGATATATATCTGGATTGTAAAACCTATCTTACCATTACTAACACAATCTCTGACACCGAGAGACCGAAACAAGTCCTCATTTAATCTGCAAAATAACTGTAAAATATCTATATTATATATGAAAATCTCTAAGAATGCTTGGTAATTAATAATAACTAGAGTTACTCAACAACTAAACTAGATCACCTTATGCCTCTCCTCAAGTGAAGCTGGATGAAAGATGTCAGGAGGCTGATCATACAAAACTGTAGCACTATAAAATTAAGAATTAAAAAATAAACATCAAATTTCTTCATAGATCACAGCAACAATTTCATGTTAAACAATATTTTATAACTTTGAGTTGACTCTCTTACTTTATTCCCCAGTTTTGAGCCAATTCATGCTGCATTGCTTTTGTTACACAGAGAGAAGCATCAGCCATTTTTCCATAATGCTTCTCAAACCTAATGGGAGCCAAGAAAAATAATCACATTAGCAGCAACCTTGAAAAAAGCAAAGCCATTACAGAAAAAAAAATAAAACCCTCAAGTAAAATTTAAAAAAATGCTAAACTAGTACCATTTATATAAGGAGACAAAATGGCTATTTCTTCCCAATGACAGTGCAAGTAGAGTATACCCAAAATTATGCCAATCTATAACAAAAGATGAATTTCTCAACCAGCTAGCCCATTTCACAGCCACCAGGGTTGGAACTGAAGGAGGATTCTGTACAGACAAAGGAATGAGATAAATGATGCAAAAAACTATGAAATCAAACTTGTCACCATCTCTGATCAATGATCATTTTGCTTTGTTTATCAATGATTCATTACACAATTAACATAACCAGATATTAGTTAATAAAACATCCTTAAGTGTAGAATTCCTAACATCATCTATGAAAAAAAGATACTGAAGTTAGGCACTACAGAATTTCTCTAGTAGCTCAAACTGACCTAAAACAAACTACTTGGCAAAGATAGTTTTATTATCTACTTAGCTATATGGATGCTTCTCAGACAAAGGGTAAGATCCAAAACAACAATCAATTTTTCAGGTACAAGTTTTCCAACATTATGTCTAACTTAGTAAGAACAAGGAGCATTGAATATATCAAGTAAACCAAAAATATAAGCTTAAATGTTGAGGGAGAAAAATAGGAAGAAACCCTAAAAGGCTAACCTGGACAATAAAAATATCAGGAGATGGTATTTTTACACAAAGGAACCAAAGAAGCATGCAAAATTGAACCAATGGCTTCAACAAAAGCATTATTGGTCGAAGTATCTTTGGTAAGCTTTGACTGGCTGTTAACCACTGCTTCTGAAAATTTGAGAAAGTTCCAACTCTACATCAACTTTAGTAAAATATGAGGATAACTTGTCCAGAAAAGGTTAGTATTAGTCAACATTGATACCATTATGTAAATATGAATAGATGGGTTGGCAAGAAGTGCAGTATGGGGCTCTGAACCTGTTAGAAATCGTTATTAAACAAGAAAATTTACTCATGCTGCACAAAAAATTAGTACCATACTAATGAAAACATAACTGTAATGATTCATTATAAACATCTTGAAATGAGAAATAGTACCTCCATATGCAACAATGTCAACCTCCAGGGAAGCCTGCAATGCCACATAAGAGCCAGTAGATCAATGAACAGTACAAATAAAATAAATATTTGAAATGTTTAAACGTTACAAGGAGCTCATGAATCATGATTAAATGTGCAAAATACCTACTGATCATGCCTACAAGGGAAAGAACGGCCATTTATTTCCAGTTGAGGAAATCGTAATTCCAAACAATATTAGACACATATTTAACAACATCAATACTGCATGGCTAAACCAGCAAGGTTCCAGAAAACAAATAACCACTATGATTAAATTAATACTCGAGACCATATGTAACAACATCATGCACTTCCCAAACATTAAATTACAGAAAAAGAAAAGAAAAAAAAAATGAAATTATGAGCATCAACTGGGTCTCAGAAACATCTAACAGCAACAGCTACCAGGTCAAGAGCTCTCAATTGATTGCACAAAAACGTGAAACATATAACCTGATCAAGTCTGCATTAAAATTTAAGAATCATGTTCATAAAAAGAGAACATCTATTACACATTTACACCCAGTGCCGAAACCCAGACATCAGAATTTTGGTATGATCCTACTCCCAAACTAAAAAAAAAAAAAATCACCATTAACAACTTTTCTCAAATCAAAGCTAGAAAAAGAAGAATTATTCAAAAGCCACTAACTACTACTACTTATGCCATGATCCATGTCCTGGCAAACTTTCAACTAACTCCAAATACTCACATGAATTCTGACATAAAAAGAATGAAAAAAAAAGGAAAATCAAATCAAATTAAGCTTAAATTAAAGGAAAGTGAAAGAAAGAAAAAAGAAAAACCTGATTGGCGAGTGAAAGAGCGTGGTACTGCATTCGAGGGCTTCGTCCAATGTCTCCCAAAACCACCACGCACGCTCTCCCTCTTCTTCCGCCCTTCTTTTCGTTGCTTTTCCCTTCCAATTTCAAATTTCGGAGCCAATATCAAAACCCAACGACACGATTCAGCAAAACCCTAATCGAAAATCCAATTCTCTCGGAAAACGCAGAAAAAGAGGGAAATTGAAAATCTCACCTGCCATTTCACGCGTCAATGGAAAATCAAAATCTCGTAGTTGGTGGCAGTGACAGAGTCAAGGAGGAGAATTTTACAATAGAAGAAAGACGACGAAGAGTCGGGTCATAAACCGACCCGTTAAGAGGATATGTGATCCGAATTAAATTCGGGTCGGGTCAGTGGCAATTTAATATTTTTGATAGCTTTAACGGTCTTTTCGGGAAAAGGGGTTGTTTGTTTCCTTCAATTGGAGTGTGTTGGGGAACCGAATTTGAATGTAGAGAAATGAAGATGATGGAGCGAAGACAGAATCAAACTCCACAAGGTGTGAAATTAACCAATGAAAGTTTTTATTTTTAATTATTTTATATATATGGGTATGCACTATGTAGTTTGGATTTACTATGATTCTGTGTGGAAATTTGCAGGCCAAATAGCTAGGATTTTGGTTGAATTTTTGGAGGCGGCTATTACTGCTGTTGTTTTCTCAAAGGAGTTTATCCTTTTGGTTGGTTTGGTTCTTGCATACATTTTTTTTTTTTTTTTTACTTCTTGTCTTTTGATGTTTGGTTTGTGGCAAAATGAAAAACAATGATTTTGACTGCACAATGCACTTCTATTGGCAAGTAGATAGTGTAAATTGATTGGAATTAATTTTTGTGGGTGTGGAAAAGGTGCCTTTGAGCGGAGAAGGTATATGAATGTGGTGGTTCAAACGGCTCGCCATCCTCAGCTTAGATATTACATACATGCCACTGTTTCAGGGCTTCTACCCTTTATACAAAAGGTTGGTATTCTTTGGTAATTTGAAAATTTTTCTTTCTTTCTTTTTAATACTCAATCTTTTATGAGTAGTTGTTGCCTTGTGGATTGCTTGCTTTGGATTTGAATAATCAAATATTGGTCGCTATTACCAATGTCATGTATGATCATGATTCATGAAATAACACAAATGGGTGTATCTTGTGCATGTTGTTTGGAGATGGCAATGTAAGGTTTTCTTTATAGTAAATATAAAATCCATCAATAGATTTAGAGGTTTAGGACTTGCAAATTATAAATTAATAGCTTGTAGTTATCTGGAGTTTCGTACTTCGAGCTTCTATCGCCCTCACTTACATATCTACAAAGTCTTTACTAATAAGGGAAAAAAAGTGCTTATGGTTTAAGCTGGGGACTATTTTACGATTAGATCATTAGGGGATCAACTAGTATACGTTATGATGCCTAATTTAGCATCATTATTGAGAATCTATGTTTTTACTTACAATGCTTATTTATAAAAGAATCAATTGCAGGTTGTGATATATTACATTTCTCATGTTTCATTTGTCATCGTTATTGAGAACTGTGTTTCATGGCATCTTCTATAGAACTGCATAGGAGATATATAGCCTTTTTTTTTCGTTAAAATTTAGGCTGAGTGAAATGTTTTGTTAAAACATAAGCATTCTAGTATGTTTGGATGACGAGAGAAAATATAAGAAAATATAACAATGCATTTTCTTTTGTTTGGTTGAAGAGAAAATGAAAAAAAAAAAAAAAAAAAAGTTGACTTTTAGAAACAAAATTTCACAATTTTCTTTTCTTTTATTTTCTCTTATTCAACGAAAGGTAAAACTAGTACCGGTGAGTGAAAAGATGAGAGAACATAGATTGAGGTGGTTTGAGCACGTAATGAGACGGCTCTTCGATGCTCCTGTAAGAACAAAAGTTTGTTACCAAGAACTCGACACAAAGAGAGTTAGAGGTAGACCGAAACTAACCTGGAGATAGATAGTTAAGCAAGACTCAATGGAATGAGATATAGATTAGCGGACGATGTGTCTTAGGACGGAATGAAGAAAAACTACAAGTTTGGTGGAGGGTTAGTCCCGTTTTATCTCTATGTTCCAGATAATTCCTTTTTTAGTTCTTTTCCTCTTCATCTCCTTCCTACTTCTTTCTCTCTTCTTTTCTTTTACCTTTTTTTTTCAACCTTCTCATATCTATCATTCGGTTCATCTATCACCGACCCCAATTAACTTGAGTTAAAGGTGCAGTTGATGTTGATGTGATGTTTATTTTCTCTTCAATTAAAAACTCAATTTCTTCTTCCCCCTCTATACCGTACAGGGGGTCATGTTTAGATTATTAGCACTTGGTCAATTGTAATTGTGTCAATTAGCTAGTGATTAGGTGGTAAGGTAGCTTCTAGTTACCTCCTAGTTAGTTTTACTCCATCGATTGATCATATTCGAGGTATAAATATGACATCAAATATGCAGCTCATAACACAATAATGACAACATAGCCCAAACACTTTGTACCAAAAAAATTATTAAAAAAAAAAAAAAAAAAAAAACACTGTTTTCAGCAGGATTCATTAAATAATTACATGTTGTGATGAAATATATGTGATGTAGGCTAATTCTTTTGCAAAAGATTTAAATAAGTCATTAGTTGACTGAAGGTCCAGTATCCAGTCATATCCCACTTTCCTTGCAACTGCTTTCTTTTGGCATGCTGATTTTTATCCCTTACCTTCCATTTACTAGGGAATGGTGGAGAGAGTAGCTATTATTTTCTTCAATGCTGACAATGTTCCACTGGAGAAATTTGTATTCAAGCTTGCAATGAACCAATCTTATAGTTCAGAGGTGAAAGAGGTTGATCTTGAGTTCTCTCTCAGATCTTTTCTGATCAAACTGTCAAACTCAGAATCTCTTTCTAAAGGGATTCCTCCTGGTAAATGCTAGTATAATCATGCTTGCTGCAAAGATTTCTGTTTCTCTTTTGATCTGCTTCTTGTTTTCCTTTGACTTAATAGCACTTTTGGTCCCTCTATATGAATGACATGATTTTTGTCTCCCAATAATTTTTATAACAATCAAGTCCCTTAATTTTCCTAATTAAAAAAAGTAAGTCTCCGTGTCTGTATAACTCTAATCCAATTAATAACAGAAGTTAGTCACATGACCAATGATTTACTTGTGTAGCAAAACACTTTACTGAGTATAGCACCTTAATGTACCTACTGATGACTTTAATCTACTTAAATTCACCATTTTTTATTTAATCTAATTTATTGACTTGTTGAGTAATTTAAATAGATTGAAGTTATCAGTGTGTTCATTAAGATGCCAACACAATAAAGCGTCTTCCATGTATGTAAATTGTTGGCAATGTCACTAACTTTTGTGGAAATGGATGGCAGATTCACAGACAGACTTGAGTTTATTTATTTTTAATTAGAAAAATAAGGGGATTTCATTGTTGCAAGATATTATTGAGAACCAAAATTCCACATTAACCATAACAGAGACTGGAAATACAATTTCGCCTTTTTCTTTTCTTTTTTTTGATGCTGTGCTCTTTTTATTGTAAACTTGCAATTATCCCTTTTTTTGTTGTGTGTGTGAACAAGTGTCATGTATGTGTGCACATTCACAAAATCATCTGGTCACTGGCATACCATTATCTTATCATCAATTTCAGTTCATAATCATATAGATTGCTAGTTTTGAATCAAGTGGAGGTGTTTTGTTACTTCTTTGATACATTAAGTGTAACCCTCATGCTGAATTTTGTCCTTTGGTGTGTATAGACTGAAACATAGGTTTAAACATTTTCTTTCCTCTCCCAACAGATTGCAGGTGGGAGATAACTGCTTACTTTCGATCCCTTCCCGAGACTGGTACAAGCAAGGAAGCAGACTTGTGGATCCCAACTGACACAAAACAGTGGCAGCAGCCTCCACTTATAACCCCTATCAAGTCAATGAGTAGTGAACCTCTGTGTTTACAATTGTACTTGGAGCATCCAAGTTTATCAGAATCATTGCTTTGAGAAGGGAACTCAGAGCCGCGGTACATATTATACATGTATGGTAAGAATGTAGGAACCATTTTTTTTTTTTTATCATAATTTTGAAATCTCAATGTGATTTTTTTATTTCATTATGTTTTTGGTTCATTAGATAATCAGCATACTTTTACTGAAAATTGCTGTCATGTTTTACACTAACCAATTAACAGTTACAGTTTGAAGGGTTGGTATCTTGTGATACAGTGATACAATTTAAAAAGGCATAAGTACATTTTTTTAAGTGCAAGTAAAAGATTATGAAGGTACACTTTCATGAACACATAATACGCTCAAAAAGAGTATAACAACTGCAAGCTATGTATTTTCGGTTCTGAAGTACTGCTGTTGTCCAGAATCTAGATAGCTTTTTCAGCTTAAGATAAAGGGTGCGATTGATTGTGTTTTTTTTCCTAGTTTTTAGAAACTATTTTCAAAAACTAATTTTTAGAGAGTAAGAGTGAGGGAAGATGTTGAAGTGCAAAGAAAAATACGAGTAATAGAAACTGAAAGTAAAAAAACAAAACAACTTAGAGATGTTCTAGTTTTTTATTTTAAAAATTGAAGAGATGTTATTTTTTAAAACAGTTTTCAAAAACTACTTTTGTCAAACAAGTTTTCTTTGTTCTTTTGTTTTAAGAACAGAAAACAGTTTTAAAAACATAAGAAACAAGCACGCCCTAGATCTTTACTTAAGCAGTTTTAAGGATGCATTCCTCATGTCAATATTAATTTGATACATTGAGAGGAATTAATTTTCTGGGTGCTGGGCCTGCTGGCTCAAGCTTGGAGCCTAAATATATAGTGAAAACATTAAAAAAAATCATCAAAACTTCAACAGTAAGTAAATAAAATAAAGCACATTTCTGTAATCACCAATGCCAATCCTTCATATGATTTGATTCTTTGTACTGTTTAAGTAGAGTTCTCAATACAGAATGTGGTACATGGCCCAGCCATTAAGGCCATTTTGACAGGAGCATGTAACAGAACCGCCTGTATAAACAAAACAAGATTTTCAAGCTACTTTTGAATGGATGCTACTGTTTATGCACATTCTGAAGCTACTTTTGATCCAACAGAAATATCGCATTTTCTCTATACACATGCACCGGTGTCATGTTTTGTGGCTAGTGGTTCGAAAGCATGTTCGCAATCCCTGGAATATTAAAAGAACTATTTACAAGCACTAGTGGTCTGGATTGAACTCTTCCCAAATGAAAAATTGCTTACTTTTTTATGTGATTTTGGAGGTGGGGAAGATAGAGAGGATTATAGTATTGTATTCTATGGATGGACAATGTAAAAGCATCATGATTAACGGTGTCTGTTTTTATTGGTCCAAATGGTGTGGGTTGAACATGCTGAAGAGCTTTCTTACTTTGGACTTCATTGTTACATCTTTTCCTCCAATTGGCCTTAGCTACCTCAGCCACTTTTTCTTGCTTATAATGGTTGACATTATTGCACCATTTTCTCTCATTTTCGAGAATTTATTTTGGTCTGCTGACTTGCTCAACCATCATATCTTTTGATCACAGTAGTCTTCTTTAGTTCCTTCCCCTATTAATTCAAGTGGGGGAATCCATGACCATGGCGAACCCTATTCAATGTACTATTCTTTAGTCTTTACCATAATTCAAGTGGGACATTGAACATGATATATCAAAGAAATTATTATATAATTCAAGAATATCATGGTTTCAACTAATTTTTCCATGACACATAGTTGAGTGTTATTAATGCTTTCTTATAAATTAAAAAACTAAATTGTGTGTCATGTAGAGATTGGTCAGATTGGAATCATAAATACATAGTGGTATGGGACTATCTAATAATTTCTTGATATCTCTGTTTTACATCACAAATGTAAAACATTGTATGTAATGTTATGATGTAAAATTACAATGGTTTTCATTTATAACACGCCTTAAATAAGATTGTGAGAAATTTTGAATTACACAATTGAAATTATTGTGTTCAAGGTTTCAATTCCCAAACTACAAGTTTAATATTGTGAAAAGTAATTATATTAATATATTAAAGCTTTTGATTATTGTTTATGAATCGTGATCTTTGACCATAACTACATTTTAGAATGTTTGAACTGAATAATGGCTCCTCTAAATAATGAACTCCTTGTTAAACGTATTCTTCCCTAAATAATGAAATAAATGAATAAACGAGTCCATTCAATGAATCCAAAGTTGGGATTTTGACATAAGGATTCAACAATGGTATTCATCCTTAACATGCACCCAAAAAAATAGATAATAATCGATTTTAAAATATGCAAAGTTGAAAAATGGGCATATGGAAGATTGGCCAAACATTTCACGGATAAAAGATTTGTAGTAACAACTGTTAACGTCATGATACATATGAATGATTTTACACTCAAGTCAAGTGTTGAAGTGGTTCTTGTGAATATGTTCAGGTCTTGCGTGATGGGCAGGATCCATTTAAATCAGATTGAACAAAAGAATTTCAAGAAATCAACCCCACTTCATCTACTAAGCTTATGCAAGTTGCATAACTATATAAGTATATATAGTTACAAGAATCCTATGCCATAACATGAACAAGTATTGTTACAGCATCTTTGAGACTAATTAGCCACTTCTGTAACACACTTAAGAAAGATGACCATTAGCACGTGACGAATTCAAATCAAATGAAGATTGAAGACCTTTGTTTTTTTTTTTTTTCTTTTTGGTTTACTTTTCTTTTGCTTTGCGTGAATTGGAAAAGAGACTAATGCTTAAAGGAGCAACATCAACTTAAAGAGTCACAGAATATTACTGCATGAGGTTCCACTTGGAATATTATATATGGAACATTGATTGATAAGAAAGTATTGCACGCGAATCCAGTTTTTATGAATTGTCTCTAAACTA
>PYAF01003870.1:419093-457161 GCA_007407185.1 Glycine tomentella
GAAGAGACAGAAGTAATGATAGAAGAAAAAAAGAGTATAATTTGATGATGATAAAACAATTTTTTTCTAACTTCTTAACGCACTAGTAATATTTATCTCTAGCTTTATCTACTGTCTCTCTTATTAATGAACTTATCTCTCATTTATTACTCTAATATTTCTTCTATTGTTGCTTCTCTCTCTTATTTGATATATATGCATAAAATAAATAAAAATAATGGTGTAATTATGAACATAAATTATTTTTTTTTAAAATTTTCTTAACGTGATTTTTATCTTTCCTAAAAAAGCGCAATCTTTATCCACAGCTTTATTTAGTGTCTCTTTTATATTTATAATTTACCTCTCATTTATTACTCTTATATTTCTTCTATCATTACTTCTGTCTCTTCTTTGCTATATGCATAAAATAAATTAAAACAAGGGTTTATTTTTTTGGTACAGTGATATAAAAATAAGGGTATAATTATGACGGTGACGCTTCTGATATCATTCAATTTTTGAAATAAGAAAACCAAAATTTTCTTCTGGAATAAACAATTAAAAAGAAACAGAAAAAATACCTCCAAAGACACTTTCATTTGAATCTAGAACTTGTATTTTCCCTAACCTTGGATCTGGATTCTAGAAACGTAAACTTTGCGTAAAAAAGAATTTCCAACCAAACAAGTTATATTTTTTTCGGTTCAAATTTGTGATACGTCTTGAGTTTACATGAGACAAAATTTTCAAAGTTTTTTTTTTATTAAAAATAAAAACAAATGCATTGAATATAGACAGGATATTTTGATGGACTTCAAATATGCGACAAAACTCTAAAATCAAAGTGATAATACATCTTTTTCGTGTATGAAAAGGGGAAAAGGGGGTATGCATTAACTTATAATAATTAATGTTGAACTTTTGGAGGATATCAAATTTGTCATGTGGTCGCAACTTTTTTTTTTTCTTTTTTTTTTTTTTAAAAAACTTTTGTAAACGCGTAGGCTTTCTTCCATTGAAATATCCTTCAAAATCCAACTTCTAGTAAGGTCTAATTAATTTGAGATTGCCAAGCTTTCATACACAATGCATTCTCTGAATCCAAAACTTTGTCCATATCCACCTATTCATGGCAAGAATTTCGAAGTTGTGGATAGACATGGATGTGTTTGAGTCCATTATTGTTTAGCTAGCTTCCATACGTGGTTGCGTGTATTACGTTGTCACTTTTAAGGTATTAATATTTAGAATAAATGGTAAAAATATGTGTTGCTTATCAATTATATTTTGAAGATGCAATATTTATGATAATTGATAAAATTGTGAACTTATAATTGTTTAGCTGTTCATTCTCTTCATTACGTATCTATAAGACTTGTCAAAACCCTAAGGAAACAACTTGAAAGTTGAAAGTAAGGTGAGCTAGAATTGACACACACATGCAGTGGTTGAGTTCACAATTTGTACAAACTTAGCTGCCAAGGTTTTAACCCGAAAGAAAGGAAGACCATTCTTCTAAAAAACCTTTCTGTTGAAGAATTAGTGTAAACCAATGAAGGATAGACGTTATATACTTTAATATAGTGTTAATGAAATGTTATACAAAGTATGCGTGTCTATTTTATTTAAGGTATACAGTATTTTTGGGAAGTAATCTATCTCATTAATGTTTGATTAAGCTGCCATTTTCATTTTAAAGTGTGCATAAAATCATGTCAAAGTTCATGATTTGCCTTCCACATGAAAAGATAACATCATATATGAGACGTGCATGTTAATGCTTGAAAGAAATTAATCGATTAGCTTAATAGTATTCATAATTATTTAATGCTAAATACATGTTATATTCAATGTATCATTTCAGTTGAAAATTTGAAATTAATGTATCTTATAGAAATTGATTATTTTTCTCCATCTCGATCAATATGATATTTTCTTTTGGTAGAATCTCAACATAAGATTTAAATACACTTTTTGGCCACTTTAAGGCAGATCTCGCTTTGAAGTCTACATATGTGATTTCTTTAAAAGAAAACATTTCGTGTTTATTTTATATGTTCATAATATTAAATAAATAAAGTATTGTATAAAAAGTAAATACGTTTAATATCTCAAAAACTGAAAATATGTTTATTTTTTATTTAATAAATAGATGGATTAGTAAGAAGAAGTTGTAGGATACTTTAGAATTATATTATCTTCAATTAATCACCTGATGCTGGTTCATATAAATTATAAAAAGAAAAATGTATGATTTGAGAAACAATTTACTATTTTATTTTTATTAACAATTTTATATAAAAAATTATATCATTTTTATGTTGTCTTATTTAAAAAGGTTTCATATGAATAATAAAAAGAAAATTTAATATTTTCAAAATTTATTATACAAATTATTATAAATAAAAATAATATGATATTTTTATAATTAATTATTAATCAATAAAAATATAAAACATTTTTTGCTCATCGCTTATTATTATTTTTATTTTTTTGGAAGGCAGCATATGCTTTTATTATGATTATTATTTGTTATTATGAGCGGCATAAGGGGCAAGGAAAAGCTGCAATGATATTCAATTTACTACGCAATGATCTCAAACAAAATAAAACCATAAGATGTTTGTTGAAGAGTTTTTTTTTTTTTTCTTAGCATGTTTTTTTACTTTAAATAAACATTATATATATATATATATATATATATATATATATATATATATATATGTTTACATATCCAAATCTTGGACAGTACACGCTAGCTTGCTTTTAGGAGACTAAAAATAAATAACAAATAACAGATACATATATGCATGAATCTCTTCAGCAAGTGCCAACGAGGAAGCATGGCCAAAATTTTATTCCTAGGTCAATATTAACTTATCAAACCATAAAAATAAATAAATTGAAACTACAAAGGCAAATGAAATTAATGGCAGTGCCAACCAAGGATTCCTCAAGTTGATTTAGTTTTACATGCAAATTTTAGTTAGCACGTTGCGGAGGAATTGTGGAGCTTTAGCCTTATAATAACATGAAATAAATTAAATATGATTAGCATTCACTCACAAGGGTTTGATTGTATTAGTCAAATAGATAATTAAGTTTAGGATAAAATGTGATTTTAATTTCTAAAAATATGATTTAATATCATTTCCTTCTTCTAATCATTTTTTAGTTTTTATATATATATATATATAAATTTTAAAACATTAAAGTGATATCTATTATTAAATAAAAATGACGATACATGCATCTAATCATGTAATGTCATACTCCTTTAAAATAACCCCTAATGTGACATGTTTACACAGATATCATATTATTATTAAATATCCTAAAAAAAACTATTTAAATATTTAAAAATTTATAAATATACAAAATTATACCTAAACCTTAACCTTATTAATTTTAAAGTATAAGTAAGCTGCATAAGGCAGGCCTGCCGTACAGACAGAGAAACAATGCATTGTTCATATATGGCAAATTGGCCTTTCTTTTTAATAGTCCTCGATATTCCCAATAGCTTAATGTTGGATTAGAAGATGTGCATATAAAAAAGCTAGGGACATTAATTTGGTTATATTATTATGAATAATGGAAACGAATGGGACGTAATCATGAAGTAACATGAATTATTACATCAAGATCTTGGCAAAAAAAAGAAATTATTATTGCATATGGAGGGACATCTTTTTCCATGATTTAAAAATTTATAACCTTTATTTTTTTTTATCCTTCAAGTATGGAATGGCCCTCGGCATTAATAAGACGGAAAGTAAGAGAACATTCAATTTAACCCAATTAATTAGCCAAAGAATTTGAGGTTTAAACAATTAGTACTAATTTCCAACCTTATCAAGTTTCTTGAAAAAGTGAGATGAATTAGACAGATAAAGAATCCATTGGAGGATGAGTAGATGAGAAGTAGCTGCTAGATTGATTCCACCTTGTCAACTCTCTTCACATTTCTCTTTCAATATTGTAGCTTCATTATTGCTCATATATACTCCCAACCACATTGACCCTACTTTATTTTAACCACCAACGAAATGAATATGAAAAGGGAGAGAGAAAACAACAAAGAGAAAAAAAAGTAACCAAAAGTTGGGGGAGAAAAAAAATAAGGGTCACAAAACAACTACATTTTGATTAGTACTAGTAATTACTTTAGTGGAGGATGATGGACAATAATAAGGGGATATATCATGTGTGTTTGTGCTTGCCCTTCTTTTAAGGGAAAATCGTTTTTTGCATCTTGACTTGTGAAAATAGTTTCTTTAATATGGGATCCTTTTTCTCTTTTCTCCATTCAACCTAAAGTTTTTTATATTCTACATGTGATCTCCACCCCTTTACTATTTCTTGCATTGAGAGAATCTCCTATACCCTCTCTCTCCGTAGCCTTTGTTTTCTTTATTTGGGAATCTCATTTATCACCTCCATAATACAAGCATATAAAAACTAATCCTTGAACATGTCAAGCCTCTATCTCTCACTTTCTCACTGTCAGTCAGAGTATGAGAGAGAGAGAGAGAGAGAGAGAACAAAGGTTGATAATTAATGAGGGAGGATCTTCTGCATGACAAAGTGGAACTGAAAGAACACTTCTCTTTTTCTTTTGTTTTATTGTTTTGGTTTTACGAAGTTTTCTTTAATTATTAGTATTGTCATTTGTAGACAAATATTAATCATTATTCTTGAAGCATTAATTAAGAAACTAAAATGAAAATATTTTATTGAGACACATAAAATTATACTTTTTATAAATTTTTTTATTCTTTTATATTTTACACAATTAATATTTTTAAAAAAAATTTAAAGTAATGTCTCAAAAATAATGGTTAGTAATACCTTTGTTTTTATATCAAACTCGAGGGATATTTTTTTTTTCTTTTCTGAAATGGGTCTCTGTGTGTGTTGAGCTATCATTATATCTTGTATTGGAAACATACCTTACTTGTGCCGGATTCTTGAAAGAGGGTAGCTTTATATCTATCTACGGCCAACAAAAAAATTTGACCGTTAGGTTGGAAGGAGTAAATTTCAGAGAAATTGTATTGCATGCACTCATCCATAGGGTCTTTGTGTGGACCCCCTGTTAAGCAAAGTTGAAGTATTACTTGATTCTTTTTCTATCTTTACTTATAATATAAATATTTTTTTTTTTTATATAAACTTTTCATTTAGTACATGTTTGTAATGATAGTACGGTAAAAAAATTGTGACTAATCTTGCGGTGAAGCCACAACTAACACATAATTACCTCTCAAAATTTATAATTAAAGGGCATGTTTTGGATGTAAGTTTTTAAGAAACACTTCTAGAAAAAAAATAAAAGAAAATAATGAAATAAATTTCTTCATAAGCTAAAATGAGTTTTCCATTAATTAATTTATAGATGTCATTTTATTTTTTAAAAAAATATATTGATGAGCTTCTAAAAATTAGTTAATAAAGAATTTAGTTTTACTTATAGAAAAATCTATCTCATTTTTTTCTTTTTATTTTTTTCTTTTAAAAATATTTTTAAAAAAACTTACTCAAATAAGTCCATATACGATTTTTTTTCCAAAATTGATTGTGTCTATCCAAATTCAAATTTGATTATATATCTATCCAAACACACATTTAATTTGTTATTTACATCATACACATGTTTGTTTTATAAAGTATTTAGATTAGCTTAATGGGAAAAAATAATCAAATTTTTTTATAATAAAAGCATATTAACAAAAAATTTTTTATGATATTATCATAATTTTGTGGACAAGAATTTATTCTTGTGTGTTATCTAAATATATTATTAATTTCTAGTAAGATCTGGATAATAGCAATTTGAGTAAAAACTCATTCCAAGGAATAAAAAAAAATTAATTTAAAAATTAAACCAAACATGTACGAGTAAACATTATATATATATATATATATATATATATATATATATATATATATATATATATCACTTGGCCAAATCCCTTGCCTCAAACTGAAGAGTACATTTCCCAACACATGGCCTAATTTTTTTTTTGTCAGGCTTCATAATTCCATGTGCATTAATGTGATTCTACTTCCCACACAATACGACAGGTCATTTCACATTTATTTTTTCAGCTCTCACATATTGTATTCATCAAGAAAATATGCTTATTCTAGAGGAACCACATTTGCTGGTGAGGATTATGAGTTTGCATTTGCAATTGGGGGGGCGTTGTCTACATCATTTCTTGACTCTTTTGCGATAATGAAGTTTCCCTACATACATTTATTGTCTAATTTGCTTTTGGGGTTCCATTGGGTAAAACCCACCCTTTAATAGCATTGATCATTGCAAAAAAAGCCTTGTACGTAGTATAACTCAAAAATGATTTGAATAGGTAAAGAGGATCAATAGTGCAACCATGTGGGAAGAAATAAAAATTTCAACCAACAACATATTGTTGTTAGTACATAGTAGGGTAGGCAAGTTGATCAGAGCTTGGATAAAAATGAGTTAAATTTAGATTTGCCATAACAAGTTCGAGTGCAAATTGATGAAATAACTACAATAAGTGGAATTCAAATTTAGGTGAAGTGTTATAAATGTTTTTTATATTATTTTTTGATACAAAATGGAGTTATTGTTAATAATTATAAAATAAAACCGACACTAAAAGTTAGTGAAGGTAGGTTAAAATTCAATTTTAATGAAAAAATAGAATAAAAATACTTTTAAATAAGTCTTATCATAAAACAAATACACCATCTTGTGGCTTAAGCACTACAAGAAGCCGAATGTTAATCAAATCCTGTATTTGTGCAGATGCATATTAACAATTTTTTTCTTATATTTTCACTTCATTTGCTATATATGTATTTTTTTTTTAAAAATATTTCATCTTATTTTTTTATTAATCCTTCGATTGATAAGAAAAAAAAAATTCTGACTAATCCAGAATTTAGTTGAGAGGTAAATAAAAACTAAACAAGAGTAGTATCTAATATTAACTTCATCATATTAATCACTTGTGTAAGATGTGTCCAATCACTTGATTATTTCACCTTATTTAAGCTTGAATTAGACAATATTATTAATAGTATGTTTGGTTGAGAAAAAGAAAATATAGTAAAAAAAATACAAAGTGACAATAATTTTCTTTTATTTAGTAGAACATTAAGTTAACTTTATAACTCTTAAAATCATTATGTATGATAAATTTTTTGATTTTGATGATAATTATTTTAAAAGTTATATTAAACATAATTTTAAATTAATTGATAATATAAATTTTTTTAATAATCTAAAAAAATTATGAAAGCAAAATATGAAAATGATAATTGTTCTATAATTCATTCCCCTACATAACCGGCAATTGAAGCAAACATAAAACAATTTCAATGCTCAAACTAACTGGATGTTAAGTTTATTGCTTTTTCTTTATCAAGTTTAACCCTCATAAAACAGAAGCCAATGCTCAGCCTTACGTACAATGGTCAGTAGTACATTTGGTTTTACGTGACTTCTTGACAGAAAATATGACAGTGGCCTTGTAATTCTTCTAGTTCAATAATAGGTTTGCATGCCAAAAAAGATTCCAAGGGTTCGGCTATATCATTCTTGGACTCCACCTTTCTGATTAAAAATATCATCACCACAAGCTCAAAAAATGTTGGGTTTGGGTCTAAGAAACAATGATATCATACTAGACCATAAAAACAAAAAAAAAAAGTAGAAGGAAGTTAATATTTCCACTACCACTTTTGTTATTCTCATTACGACTTTTTGAAAAGTAGTGAAAATAGACAAAAGTGTCTTTTTTGCAAATTTTTCTCGCCCCTTTCTCTTCTCTCTTTTCCCATTCTTCTCACCCTTTTCTCTTTTCCCTGCATTGTTATGCACAACGGAAGTATAATTTTGTTGTATTATTTTTATTTTTGTTTTGGAAAATAACACAACGGAAATACCATTTCATTGTACAGGAGAGGCGAAAGTAAAATTACAAAACAAAATCATGATTTCATTGTGTTATCCAGGGGTCATGAAGAATTTCCCAACAAAATTGTG
Organism: Glycine tomentella; assembly: GCA_007407185.1. Classification (NCBI taxonomy): domain Eukaryota; kingdom Viridiplantae; phylum Streptophyta; class Magnoliopsida; order Fabales; family Fabaceae; genus Glycine; species Glycine tomentella. Next base: position 427,117 of record PYAF01003870.1, read on the forward strand.
TTTTCATTGTGCAATTAGGAGGTGAAAAAAAATACACAACAAAAACACGACTTGGTTGGGCACTTCAACAAAATTGTGTTTTTGTTGTGTATTTTTTTTTCACCCCCCAACTGCACAATGAAAATACGGTTCTATTGTGAAATTTTTCAGTTTGAAATATGGATAAAATGCACCAATGTGGTTAATGCCATTAACAAAAGTGGTAGTGTCAATAGCAATACCCTAAAGAGAAACTTCTCTAACAATTAAGTAAAGGTTTATTTTTCTTTCTTGGGCCACAAAAGATGGGTTTTAACTTTTAATTCAGAACCACAACTAGTATGCGTAAGTGAGGATAGGTCCTCCATCGTGCGAAAAAATTTACAACCATTGATTATAAGCTTATAAAAAAAGGAAAGACACAAATTGAATGTGATAAAATGGTCTCAATTAAAGGGAATATTTTTTCATAATTAGTCAGTTCCAAGGCTTTACCCTCTCCAAAACTGTGTCGCCGCCTTCGCCATCCTTGACTCACACCGCCACATCCATTAACCACGATAGTCCCCGACCAAGCACATATTTTATGACCGTCTCGTTGCTTCAATAGAACAAGTTGGATCATGAAAAACCTCCATTTTCTGGCATAGTTGGAAAACCTTTTTCATTCATCGAATAACAACTTTCGGTATCGACATGCCTTTTTTTACATCCCCGAAGGATCTTGGTCTTGATCTTCTATGAGGCATTGGATGTCAGATGTCTTTGTGACGTAGTGTTAGCATTCTCTAACCTATGCACACCTAGATATGAAAAAACAAAAATAAGATCTAACAAAAAACAAAACCTTATATTTGCTTTTCATTTTCTTGATTACGATCATTCCAGTTTTATTTGGTGACTTTGCTTTAGGTGGGTTTTGTGAAAAAGATTGTCTCTTGTAAAACGGTGGTAACAAGGACTTGCATTGGTGCGGTGGTGACGATGGCTTGCGGATTTGCAATAGTGCAAGATGGTGGTGATGAATCTGTTTGTAATTTCATTGATTTTTGTTTATGAATTTTTGGATCTATTTTGTAATGTCTGAGAAAGAATGTTAGACATGATTTCTAAATTTATTTTTGAATTTGTTCAATTTTTTGTTTTGGATTTCTTGGATTTGTTTGTAATTTCTTCAATCTAATTTCTGAATCTATTTTTTAATTCTTATATTTCTTTGTTTTTGATTTCTTAGATCTATTGTATAATTTTACTTTTAATTGAATCCATTCCAATTTTTCAATTTGATTTCTTTGGATTAAAGATTAACTTGCAGTAGGGAATCTTCTCAAGATTATGCAAGGTACAAGACCTATTTCCACTTATGCACACTAGAAGCCGTCTTAATTTAGCCCTTTTTTTCCTTCAATCAATATCCAACCTCACAATAACTTGTAATCTTGAAACTATAAATACAATAAAAACACATCTTCATGTTACAAAGAAAACTTCATATAGTCCTAGATTTTTCTACACACTTTTTTATTCTGTTTTATAATGGTTAATTTTAATAATTAGAGTAAATGACCATTTTGGTCTCTCAATGTGTAGATAATTTAGTCCCTAAAAGAACGAAAATTCTAATTTAGTTTTGATATGTTTAAAAAGTAGGACAATTACATTCTACATGAAACTTAATGACAAATGGATTCCTAAACTTTACAATTTAATGTCAAATTTATCCTTAAAAAATACAATTTATTGAAAAATTGGTCCTTGAACATTATAACTTAATGGTAAAATGGTCTAATAAACTTAACGACAAAATGAAATTGTCACACTTTTTACACATTACATTGACATCTTTCGTGGACCAGTTCAACAAGTGGTTCAGCAAAGGCTAGTTTTTTATGGGCCATTGGATTTAAAAGTAAGATATTCAAAGATTGAGATGAGCTAGCTTAATTTTAAAAACCCGATTTATTTAATCTAAAATGAATATTTAATTTTATACGAATTTTATGATATTTCCCTATGTAAAAAATTAGTAATTTCAATAATATTAGAGCAATTAAGATATGAGATTGGTGAAATATCTGGGTTGAAATTGGATTTGAGTTGAAGTTCGATATTTTGGGTATTTTCTTCATTAGGTATTCTCCAGAGTTTTCAAAGTTTTCCATGGATGGACGACGACACATTGAATGTAGGTCGAAGGGTCCATGGTGGATGTTGGTTCGTTTTCAACTTATTGGTATTTGGATTAAAAATTGTTTGATGTATAGGAGATTTCAATGGATGGAGTAAAGCGGTTGCAGCAGAACTTAGTAAATTCACCACGAAAAGGCCTCTACGAGCGTGGTAAATTCACCATGACTGTTATCGAAATTGACGTTGAAGCCTTGGGCCATCGTGGATTGACCACAACCCTATTGGTTGACCATGGCCCACTTGGGTTGACCACGCTTGTGATGAGATAACCACGACCATTATCGGTTCCTTGACACTGTTCTGATAAAGTTGTTATCTTCTTACCATGGTCGTGTTCATTACCACGACCATTATGAATGGATCACAACCGTTATTAAGTGCAAAGTCTTCAAATCTTCATAAGTTTATGCAATTTTTAACTTTTTTGCTCAATTGAGCGAATATACTTCTGCAATACAAAACTAGTGTCCAAACATGAGTTTTGTAAAGAAAATACATGCAAAATGCCACAAAAACTCACACAAAATACCACCCAGAAAGTGGTTCAGAGGTTGCAAACAATGAATTGAATTTTGTTCACCTAGAATGAAGTGTGTTGATGATTGGGGAGCAACTTAAAGTAGAGAAGGTTAACATTTTTGAGTCAGAGAGGAAGATGAATTCCCATGAAGGCTTGGGAATGGGTTTATCATTGGGAATGGATCTTTTTTGTGCATGTAGGAATTTGTCAACTATAGATTGCAAATAAATAAGGTGGAGGCCCACTATTGGTTGTTTTCATAGAAGGATGTTGTGAATGGAGATAGGTGGAAAAATTAGGCTTATTTGTTTCATCTGGAGAGGCCAATGGTAGCCATTAAGTAGATTGACGACCTATTTTGTCATTTTACAATGTAATTAAATTAATTGAAAGTTAATAATTCATTTTGGTCGTACAATTTTCTAATTAGAATTGTCACACAATTGAATATAAATGATGTAGGTATATATAATTTTTTCTTTTTTCAATTTTTAGTTTGTCATTATATTTTTTGTTCTAAAAATATTGACGTGGCAAACCTAAGGATAACATTGTGATGCGAAGTCATGACGATTTTGATGTCATAAGTTTGGTTGGGCAAATATTCTGAAAAGTTCAATAAGGCAACAAATTTGACATATGAATATACACAATTTAGAAATAGGTGGGATTCTTTAAAAAAGGATTGACAATTATGGGCTAAGCTTATTAGGAAGGACATTGGTCTTGGTTGGGATGGAGAGAACAAAACCATTGTTGCTAGTGATGAATGGTGGGAAGCCAAAATTCAGGTGTGTACTGAATCTATAGTTATTACTTTATGAAATTCTTTTTTTAGCACCTTTAGAAAATGACATGTATGTCTTAGGACCTTGGACCAGTTTTGTTGTTTATCAACTCCCATTCTTTTGGTCTTGAAGCACTTGTTAACAACAAATTGCCCAGATGTGTTTTGTTATTAAGAAATTCTAATAATTATATTTTTTTATTTGAAATCACTAAGAGTATGTTTGGATGGAGTATTTTAAAATTTCAGAAAATTTAAAATTTAGGGAAATTAAAATGCATCAATTAAAATTCTTTTATTTTCAAAATTTTGTGTTTAGATAAAGAAATTAAATTTCTTCATTTTCAAAATTTTGTGTTTGGATAAAAAAATTGAATTTCTTCACTTTTAAAATTTTGAATCTCATGCACCGAGATGCGCGTGAAATGGGTGTCGTGGGAGTAGCGGAGGTCGGAGTACTCGCCAGCGATGGAGACGGAGCAAAGAGTGGTGCGGTTAGAGCTTCTATAGAAGAAGATAATTTCAATTTCTCACATTTTAGAAGGAAATTCAAATTCCACATTTTTAGTTGTTTAAAATTCTGTTTTAAAATTCCAAAAATTTAAATTCTTCATATAAAAATATCCAAACAATGAATTTTAAATTAAAAAATTTTAAATTCTCTGATAAATTACTTTCCCCAATTAAAATTTTCTATCCAAACACACTCTAATAGTTCATGTATGTTCCAAATATTTTATTTTAAGGCATTCAATAATATTTTGAGTTATGAATAGTTTGGTTACTCGGGAGTATATTCCAATATAATTGATAATTTGTTTACAAGTATCAGTCCCTTCTAGGAAAAGAATAATGAAGTTCTTAGAATCTTAAAGTCAAGCATTCGTTTTATTAGAATTTATATGTTTGGGTAACATTGTGTTGGTTGATCTACTATTTTATGTTCTTGCACCTCGTAAACATAAGAAATGTTTCACAAAGTATTAAAAAAAATGGTGAAGCTTATTAATATTATATGCCTATATTGGCATATCGTAATACTTTTGTTGGCAGACAGAAATAAAAACGAGCAAAATTTTTCTATCAGCTACAAATCTACAATATACTTTGAACCTGTGATGTGACTATATATTGATAATTCTCTTTTTTTATTGCATTGCTATATTATAATATATGGATGCAATCTTGAACATAGGAAGTCCTTCATTCCAGTTGAATAATACAAATCAAAGCGTGGAATTTGTGACTCCGTATTTTCGAAAGATAGGAACTTGAATTAAATGTTTTACTCTCTTCTATTGGCTTCTTATATTACCTATATGTCAACATCAAAGCCATGTTCATTATCAAAGCTTTTTTTTATTGTATTATTATTTCAACTAAGCTTTTTTTTTTGGCCCACACATGCCAGCTTCTGTCATCAATTTGGATCATTATTGGTGTAAATGTCACATGATTGCTTTAATAATAGTTCTCCATCTCTAAAATCTAAATGATGGGAGGCTCACCTTGTACGAAGTCAAGTTGCATTATGGTTATTATTTCCCCATTTGGTAAAGCTAGAAGTATTAAATAATTCATATATGTATTTTCCCAGATTAGAATATTATTTTCATCCCAGATTAGAATTTTTAAGCTAGTCCTCCATAAACTGCAAAAATTGTGAATATGACATGCATATCTAAGATATATATAGTTAGTGGCGTGTGATTTCCCTATAATTGATTTAATAAGCACCATGGCTAACAAACATATACATAGTAGTCACAACAATGTAATAATTAGAGCTATACAACAATTTTGTGGTCATCAAATCAGTCTTCTTCTAATATGAATTAGTTAGGGAAATTTTCAATTTTTAACTTTATTACGATGCTTTACTCTTATTGTTTGTTTCGATTTTTATCTCTTTGCTCCTATGCCAAATATATATGATAATTCTTATTTGTTTTATTTTATTTTATAGGAGGATCCTGAGGTAGCAAAGTTTAGAGAGCAAGGCCTCAAATTCTTACTTGAGATGAAATTTCTCTTTAAGGGTACTATTTCTATTGGTTTTGCAGTGAGATTGAAGTGAATGAGCCTGAGATAGACACGATAACTCAAACAACGTCTTCGACAAAGGAAAATGGACAGATGAAGAGAGGGTGACAAAAGAATTGGGGTTGCTGTCAAGCTTTTCTCACAATTAGCTCGTGTTATTCAAATATTTGAATGTAGTGTATCTTCTCAAGACCCAACTAGCATTACTGCATGTGTAACAAAGTTGAAAGATCTATCAGGACTTGAGCGTGGGAGTGAACTATTTTACAAAGCCACTAGGCTAATGAAAAAAAGGGCAAACATGATTACCTTTGTTGCTTAAGAAGATCTTGAACTACAACTTGGATGGATCAAGTTTGATACTTGAGCACAAGTTCCTTAGTTTCTCCTCTATCTGATATCATTGGCACTTATTAGTTTTGCTTGGTTATGTCATGGATCTTTGTTTTTAATTTTGGTTATGTTATGAATCTTGGTTATGCTTTGGCTCTTGATTTTTATTTTCAGTTGTGTTATGACTTTCTTTCATTATGCAGGATGTCTTCATCATTATCATCAAATGACTCTTCATCTGATGATGACAATCACATTACGAAGAACAAAGGGTTGATGTTTGCTGTAGCTAATGTTACCAATTACTTCATGAATTATGTTATGAAAAATCCATGTAGAGATTCAAGCATGACATGCCATCATTGGGTATTTGAAATTCTAAATAGTCATCCAATACGTTGTTATCAGATGTTTGGAATAGAGAAACTTGTCTTTCTTGAATTATGTGATATCTTGGAAACCAAGTAAAACTCAAAGAAAACTTGAAATGTCATAATTTATGAGCAAGTTGGTTTGTTTTTATACATGTTGAGTCAACCAGGTTCTGTTTGTAATAGTGAAGAAAGGTTTCAACATTCAAGTAAAACAATATCTAGACATTTCCACAGTGCCTTAGAAGCTGTGTTTGTTTGAAAATGACATAATGAGGCCTGTTGATCCATCATTTAGAGATACTCCTGATGAGATTCTGAAAGATGTCATATATTGCCCTTATTTTAGGGATTGTATTGGTGCAATAAATGGTACTTATATACGAGTTTGCGTTCCCTCTCATCTACAAGGAGTCTATATTGGTCGGAAAGGCTACACTACCACTAATGTCATGGTTGTTTGTGACTTCAACATGTGTTTCACATTTGTTTGGGAAATCCTCAAGGTACTTAACATATATATATATATATATATATATATATATCTCATTATAAGTTTGTGTTCTAACATGTACTATTATTTTTTCTTTAGGTAAATATTATCTTGTTGATTCTGGTTACCCTACTTTTACGGATTTTCTAGGGCTGTACAAGAAAACTAGGTATCATATCCCACAACTTAGAATAGGGACTAGAATCAGGGAGAGAATTGAAGTTTTTAATTATTATCATTCTAGTCTTCGAAGTACAATTGAGTGTGCATTTGATTTGTGTAAAGCGAGATAGAAGATATTGGGTAATATGTCACCTTTTGCTTTGAAGACACAAAACCAAATCATTGTTGCTTGCATGACTTTACATAACTTTATTCAAAGAAATGACAAAAGTGATGAAGAATTTGATTCACTAGATGAATATAACGAATATACAGATGGTGATGAGGAAAATGAAGTTGGCTCTAGTACTACAACATGGAAAGAATCAGATGCTCAAAGTACTTTACAAATGGAACTAGAGAATCTCTAAAAAATATGTTTCCAACACATAATTAATTTCTTTATTTTTTAAGAATACCAGGTTGTATGTTTATGGTATGAGCACATTTGAACAATTTTATATTGGATGACATTATTGATGATATTATTACGAGTTTAATGACATTTTATATTTTATATGTTATAAACTATAATTACATAAATAATAATTAAATTATAAATTAAAATGTAAGTGATTGCATTACTAAAACAATAATATATTAATTACGTTTGAAATATGAAAATTAATTATGTTAAGATGTATAATTATATTTTTATGAGATACGTTTATTTTTTTATCAAAATTTCTAGAAAATAATGTCAAAGCTGAAAACAATGAGAATACACACAATAACCAAGAGGGAGAGTGAATTGGTTTAAATTTATCCTTTAGAAAATCAGAGTTATATGATCTTTGTCATAAATAAACCAAGAATTTTTCAATCAATCAAATCACTCAGCCTAAGAAAACAATTACAAAAACACTACTTGTTGAGTAATAAAGAATTCACCAAGAATCACAAATTAAGATAACTTGAAGAGATTAAAAGAAAGTAATCAACATAAGAACTTATACTGGTTCACCTCTCAACAAAAGAAGTTACATCCAGTTTCTTTTAATCAAAACTAGATTAGAGTTCCACTATTCACAAATTTCAGTTCTTACAAGCTTTACAACAACCATCCTTTATCAACCTAGATAAAGAACAAAAATCTAAAACCCTATTAGACTCCTAGTGATTAAGACATAAAGAACCCTTATCTACTCTTTTCCTCTAGAGAAACCTACTCTAGAAAAACTTCAAGAACCCTTGTAATAATTACAAATAACCAAAAATTCAAAGATGAATTTACAAGCAAAGCTAATAGAGATAAACAACCTGATGATTCACTGAATATTAATGAATATGAGTTACCAAAAAGGATTGAAATGAAAAACAATTTTAGAACTTCTTCTCAAAAAAGCTTCTTTGTTATCTTGCCCAAGAAATCTTTTAAAGCACCATGAAGATTTGAATTTGTGGGTCAAGCACTTTAGAATTGAGTAACCTTTCTCAATCTCAGAAGGCTTATGAAAACTTTTAGAATTTCGTAGAGTTGTAATGTGTATTATTTTAGAAAAGCCTTCAACTATTTATAAAAAAACAGTTATAACTGAATGTAATCGATTAAATCTCTTAAGTAATCCATTAAATCTTCATTTGTAATAGATTAAATACAAATGTAATTGATTAAAATGTTCTTCAGTTTTCTGGAAAGGTTATATGAACACATAAATGAACTAAGTAATCGATTACTGATAAATGATAATCGATTAACACAATCTTGTCTTGTTCTATGTTTGAACTAAGTAATCAATTACTAATAAATGGTAATCGATTAACACAATCATGTTTTGTTCTATGTCTATGCTGAGTAATCGATTACTTAATGCTGATAATCGATTATTTTGTTTTTCAAGGATCAAGTAATAGATTACCAATATGTGGTAATCGATTAAAACAGTGAAAAAATAGTTTTTCCAAAAACTTAAAACCATGAGCACTTTGATGCAACTATGAAATCTCAAACATTTTCACAAACCATGTGCTTATGTAAAATCATGAATGCAAGTAAATGAATGATGTTAATGCAATGCAATTGATCATAGAATGATTCTCTCCTACATCAAGAAAATACAAATGTCTTCAATTGAATAATATATACAAAGCTAAAACACTCATTCATCTTCAACATGTATCTTGATTCATCTTCATGCATCTAACAAAAGTATATAATATCCTTTTTGATAATTTTAATTATATAAAAGACCTTTTAAAATTTTATCTAAACATCACATTATTTTAAATAAGTACTTAAAAATTTATCATCCAAACATCAAATTAGTTTATGTAAAAGTAACTTTTCAAAAAAATATTTCTTGAATAAATTATTTTTCTATAACATCTTTTACATTAGTGCATCCAAAGAGACCCTTTCTCCTTCTATTCTTTTTTCTTTTCCTCTTTCTTTTTTCTAGCAATTACTGGAATGTGTCTTGGGTGTTTCTAGGTACAAACCTCTTACCTCTTAAACCCAATTACCTCTTTCATTTCCTTCTCATTTAAACTCAATTAATTGTTATTATGATTAATCCATCCTATTAATTAATTAAATTATCTTATTATTATAATTATTTCAAAATTACAAGATGTCACATAACGATGCAATGAATTAAAAAATATATGAATAAAAAATAAAAAACAAGACAATAAATTTAAAACAGATATACTTTACTTTTTCTAAAGGATAAAATTACATTACCAAAAAAAAAAAGACAGGACAAATTTACGAAGAATATAATAGAACAAGTTATAAAATTTTATTTTATTTTATTTTGCCCACTTTTGTCAAACGTTATTCTCTTTCTATTTTCCCATTAAGCAACAGCTTTTTTTTTTTTTTGTTTAAGTATGATAAACCATTGTTGGATACTTTATGGCTAATAAAATTCAATGATATAACATAAAGTGAGATGAAATGATTTAAAGGTTTTCATGATATATATATATATATATATGTGTGTGTGTGTGTGAAATAATTTTATAGAACTACATTTTTAATAACTTTTTACAAATATTTTATTAATTAAAACACGTTTAATAAACTTTTTAATGAGATTTAAACACAAAATAATTTTATATAACAGATTTAATAAAAATATAATTTTTTATAAAAAATTAAAATCAAATCAAATTAAGTAAACTCCAATATAGGCCCATTTAACTGCCATCAATTCCTTTCTTCTCTTCAAGTCCAGCCCACCAAAGGAACGAACGAACAGTTATATTACTTATATATATATATATATATATATATATATATATATATATATATCGCCTTATTTGTTTCCCGCCATCAAAGATCACGCAAACTTCATTTCGCTACGAGCAAGCTCTTTCGGCAAGGTGCTTCTCTCTCCTTTCCCTTCCACGATTGATTTTCTTTATTCCTTTCGAATTGATTTTCTCACTGCAAAATGTAAGAAGAAAAATGCTTCTACTCTAACACTGCGAGATTATCATTAACGCATTGCGTTTGAGTTTGAGAGAAGATTGCATCATGCCTAATCACGAAAGTTCAACTTCTGAACAAGTGAATTTGTTAATGCGTTTTCAAATTTATTTCTGATTCGATCTGAAAATGCTATCTAGGATACCAATTCAAAATATGGAGTGAATTTTAGATCGACGTTATCAGGAAAACAATGTAGATCTATTTTTAAATTTTCACTTAGCTTTGAAATCTTTCTCTGCTTTCTTATTTCATGTATAATATCTTTCTTCCATCGACAATTGCAGCGGATTACTGTCTGCGCTGAAATATCATGTCGAATATTACTGTGTGCGCGCGCTTTAGGCCTTCAAATTCGAAAGAGAAGCAAAATGGCAACGACTCTGGCTGCATTCGGAACATAGACACCGAAACTTTCATTTTCAAGGTTTTCATATGTCAGATTAAGCGTCTATTTGTTGCTGTTTTTGTTCAGTATTTACTTTAGAGCTGTGAAATTCAACACTTAATTGAATCATAATTTTGGTCAGGACGAGAAGGATGAAGAATTTGTGTTTAGCTTTGATAGAGTGTTCTATGAAAAATCCGAGCAATCTGATGTCTATGAATTCCTAGCTCTTCCCATCGTTAGAGGTACAACTGCTGAATTCTCACTACAGATTTATATGTTAATTCAATGCAATTACTGAAATCTTCCTTAATTTGAATGACTTTTGCTTCCTTATGAAATAGTGCATCAACTTCGGTTATTTGAAATTTTTTATCCTTATAGTTTGTTTAATGCTAATACATGTCTGTACGGTCCTACATTTTCCTTTTAAAACAATCTGGAAATGTTTCTTTTATTTAGAAAAAAAATTGGAATGTTTCTTAACATTGAAAAATGGGGAAAATGATACTTGCCTTAACTATAGATTTATTTTATATTGAGATCACGCTTTACATTTTATGTATTCTCATGAATGAAACAGATGTTGTTGTTGATGCATTCAATGGGACAGTTATCACTTATGGCCAAGTAAGATATCATAACGTGTCCCCGTTTGATATAAGCTTTTTGCTTCTTTTGAATTGTTATTTCACTCACGGTGCATCCGTTTTGACTTCAATGCTAGCTAATCTGGAAGTAATTAAGTAAAGAGCACATGATGAAAAAACTAGACATTTCCCTTCTAAATATTTGGCTAAGAAAATTTGCAACATCTACAATGCTGTTAAACTTACATTTCTTTGTACTCTAATTGATTACACGTTTCGTTTTTCTACAATCAATTGCAGACTGGAGCTGGGAAGACATATAGTATGGAGGTGGAAAATTATCATATTAAAAGTATTCAAAAATGATATTTTAAATCTTAGAATACAGCAATATAAATAACTACTTCTCCGAAGCAGGGACCTGGAATACTTGAATGTGAAGAACAGAACAAGGGGCTTCTTCCAAGAGTTGTAGAAGGACTTTTTGATTCCATAAATTCTTTGGATGAAGAGAAGACATATTCAATTAAATTGTCAATGGTACACAGAAACTAATTAAAACTACACATGACTAGCAAAATCATCAGGTTATAGTAAATAATTTTTCTGATTTTGTTTATGATTTGTTCAGGTTGAAATCTACATGGAAAAAGTAAGGTATGCATAGAAAAAACAAGTAATTTCCCCCTATATATGTACTTGAGCATATTCTATCGGTTTCTGATTGATAAATTTCTTTATTGGAATAGCTAGTTTTGATGTGAATTTGGATTTTGAAGAGTCTTCAAAATAACTATGTTTTCTTTTATAGGGACCTATTTGATTTATCAAAAGATAATATACAAATTAAGGAGATTAAATCACGAGGAATAATTCTACCTGGTGTTACAGAGGTGACCTGTATATTATCTCATTGCATTCCGATTATTCTTTTTCATTCAGAAGTCAGTTTGTTGTTCACAATTAGGCATATGGTCTTATGTACAAGACTAAGATGAAAAATTTCAATTTTGAAACTTGAATCCTACTTATGTCCTGACAATGGCTCACATTCAAAAACGTAGGTGTTGGCTTTACCTGTTTAGTATTTTTCTTAGGATTCATAAACTTAATAGTCTGGCTGTGGTGCTTATAATGACAGTAATCCCTTAAACTTACAAGATAGAAATTTTGATGAAATAAAATTGAAGCTTTACTATTAATTATAACTTCGGGACTAATGATAAAAGTTTATTTAACAAGTGGTTGTATCCTTATCTCGTGTACTTGACATTCTGACTCATGATGCTTGTAAGTTGTAATTGGTATAGCCCTTTAAGCTTGATGTTATATTCGAAAACATTAAGAAATAAATTGTACTATTTCCTTTAATTTTTGGCCAATCCAACCGTAAGCTTATGTACATACATACACGTGTGCTTTAAGTCAAATTAACCAAGGCCTAACTTCTTTAGGTAACAACATATGAGCATTGGACGAGGCACTGCTTGAGCTGATTCAGCAAGTAGAGTAGAATGGAATCATTTAGAATTTTTATATGCAACTTTAAAAGTTTTCCTTCCCTTATATGCTACAAGATATTTGTTTTACCGAAAAAAAAAAAAAACACTAATTGGTGATTCTTATTCAATTAATGTCATAGTACTAACAGGAGATTTTGTTTTTCCTTCAGATCACTGTACTGGACCCAGCTGAAGCATTGCAAAGCCTATCCGTAAGATAGAAGCAAGTTGAATAGCATTTTTTGGTTTGATTTTACAATGCATTTTGGCTTCTAATTCTGATCTCAAATATGTAGAGGGGAATAGCTAATCGGGCAGTTGGTGAGACCCGTATCCTGCTTTGACTCTTTATTTTATAATGATATCAAATTCAGTGTTTTTATTTTATATTTTTATAGTTAAACTACATACTACATCCAGTCCAAAATTATTGATGTTTTATAAATTTAAAGTCTCATTAATTATTTTTTTGAATATACTCCTATTTAATAATTGCTATTTTCAAACAACCACTCTTATAATAGATATTAAATGAAAATATTTTAGAGTAATGTAATAATTTATGGATACTATTAAGTAATTTCTTAATAGCGGTACATTAGCCATAAACATCAATAACTTTGAATAGGATGTAGTAATAGATTAGGGTAAATCCCGTTTTCTTGAGGGAGGATAAATAGTGGTAGGAAGGCCACTTGCCTTCTACAACCTTCCTAAACAACACATGTAGAAATGAACGTGGCCAGCAGCAGAAGTCACTGCATTTATATATTCACAATTCAGCAAGAATTTTTGTCCAGAGATAAAAGGTCTTGCATCTTCCTGAATCTCTGTGGTACTTCTTACGAATCATTGTTAAATACTTGAGACTATGATCAGGACGAGGTTCGGGAAACTAATTCTAGTGGACTTGGCTGGGTCAGAGAAGGTGGAGAAAACAGGCGCTGAGGGAAGAGTTCTAGAAGAAGCTAAGACCATAAACAAATCCTTGTCTGCACTTGGGAATGTAATCAATTCTCTTACGTGTGGTTTGCAAGGAAAAGCAAGCCATGTCCCTTATCGTGATTCGAAGCTCACTCGAATTCTTCAGGATGCACTTGTGAGTCCCCCTCTTTATAATCTTTCAAATCATGGCCATTGTTCTCAAATCAGTATCCCTGACGTGGTATTTCTTAATCGCAGGGAGGAAATGCTAGAACTGCACTACTCTGTTGTTGCTCCCCCAGCGCTTTTAATGCATCCGAGAGTCTGTCCACACTTCGTTTTGGTGCAAGGTATGTCATCCATTACCTCTGCCTTTTATTCTATCAAAATAGACCATGTGAGGTTCATTTGCAAATTGCAAGTGAGATTTTACACTTCTACTGATAATCCTTGTTCCATTGTGGGATATTGCGTTGAATGTTGTTTGCAGGGCGAAACATATAAAGGAGTCACCCCGTGTCAATTTCAGTGAAGAAAAATGTGACACAAGTTCCAGTTCTGCTTCTCCATCTAGGGACGATTCAAGTGCTAGAATTTTGGACAAGGTGAGAATATTGTTATAGAATCCTTTTGTGAATTAAAATTCGTAATAACTAATAAAACTTGTGTTAATACAGTTGAGGGGAAAATTGAACGTTGAAGATGCGAAGTTACTAGAGGAATTGTTAATACAAGAGGGCATTCTCTTTGAACCTCCATCAGTAGAAGAGGAGTCAGACATAGAAGACCTTACCTTGCAGATAATATCCTCACTACAAGCAGCCATGGAGAAGCTCACAGCTGCTGTTGATGAGGTATGAATGACAAAAATGTGCTATAATCTTTCTCTCACTCTGTAGATAATACTGTCTCAGTCACTTGAAACTTTCAGGCACTTATTGTTTGCAAGATTATCACCATGTTTGGTTAAAGAATGAAATGACAAAAAGGAAAAAATAGAGAAATTATCAACTTAATTTCTTAATCTTTTGTTTAATTTTATAAACATATAACTATTTACTAATAAAAAAAGAATGATCATTTTTTCCCTTTTCAAAATTTCACTACCAACCACCATACTTTAAAATTGTCATTTCTTACTATGCTAGCATAATATATCCGATTATGATAGAAACATGATTAATGTGGTAAATACTAATAGAGATAGGAAAAAGGAATAATATTGTTAACAGTCTAAACAAATGTTGTATGAATAAGAATAATATAAAATGTGTATAATCTGTTGCTCATGTAATTTACAGCTGAAAAGGGAGAATAGCATTCTCAGGGCCAATGTTGATGCCTCCACGGAGTCTCTGTTCTACAAGGGAGCAAATAATGGTTCGATTTTTCAAAATTTGATTTTGGCTATCCCTACTTTCTTCTTTCGCTGGTTGGGTTACACTTCTTCTCCAACAGGATGGCAGTAACTACTCATTCATTATCAAAATAGTAATGGTACATTTGTGGTAACAATGAATAGAAATACTAAATATGCCTCATGCTGATTGACTCATTGTGGGACATTTTGGGGTTTGGCTAATAGCATAGTATATGCTGACAAGATATATATTCCTGAACTTCAAGCCACTGATCACAATCACAAGAAAGCATAGTTTGTTAGCCTCTGTTTTATATTAATAATAATAATAATAGGGTTTTTCTATGCAACTTTGCAGGTTAAGGCTTATTAAATACCCACCATAAACTAATTTTCACTAACATCTTAGCTTTAAATGTAATTTAAGTTTTTCTATTTTTTTAAATCTCCAATTTTACTCTCTATTTTAAAATAAAGACATTTTTGTTTTCATATTTTTCAACGTAATTTTAGTCCTCTTATTTTAAAATAGAGAGATATTTAATCTATTAGTTTTATAAAATTAGCAATTTCGATCATTTCATCAAATTATAAGGGTTGATTATTAAGGAATTAACCTAATGTGATTCAAATTTAGTGATATGACACAAAACTATTTGTTTAATCTATGTCATAGTCAACATTAATCTCTTAACCGTCAACGTTTTTAGTTTCATGGAAGCACCAAGAATCATAGACAAAAATGCAGGACTAAATGTTTCTATTTTAAAATAAGCGAACTAAAATTACAAATTTTAAAAATATATAAGAACTAAATGTCTTTATTTTAAAATAGGAAGAATAAAATTACAAATTTCAAAATATAGGAAAACCAAAATTACATGGCAACATATTAATTATGATTTCTTGAAGAAAAAAACACTAACCTCTCTTATTTATTTTAACATTTTTTTCTTTCCAAATTTACTCATTTATAATATTACATTGATATAAATAACATTAACATTTCTAAAATGGACCTTACAGTTATCATCAACTCAAATTTTTTTCTTATACATTCTTTAGAATGTTAAAAATTTGTGGTTTTTCTACATCATTATTGATGGTGTATGCCCTAGTCGAACAAGATAAAGTCCATATAATAGTAAGTTCAATATCATAGGACATCAAGTATATGACTTGATATTGAGATCCTATTGGATAATGGAATACTATTCTTAAACATTCCTAGTAAAATATTATTTTAGTAAGAACAACAATAATATAATTATATAATGCACATGTGTATAGACAAATTGCCACATCTCATGGGTCATAGATGAAATATCAAGTCTTCACGTAAGTACATATTAAAGTAATAATGTACTGGATTGATTCTCCATGAGAATGAGAATGTTACATAAAACATTATGTCACAAAAGATTTTCAGAGTAAACATGGTATATGTAGTTTTTTTACTTGAAGTCAGTACGATTATTACATTAGAATTTGTAATGCTTTAATACCATTTAAACATCACCTGTAATATCGTGATAAAAAAGTTAGTGATTTGGCATATTGAGTCATGGAAAGGGATGTGAGCAATCTAGATGTTCATCCCTTTTACATAACAAGAGTGATATTTTTGGATTCTTTTGATAGAGGAAGACGGTGAAATGCATGATCACGTAGAAATTAGTCAATATAGGATATTAACCTCATTTGTTATTATTGTGTCTACTTAAATATCGAAAAACGAATAATTAGACTTTACAAGGATGACACATTTTACGCCATGTGTCCGATTATGATACTTGAACAAAATGACAAAATGACATGATTCATGTCTTTCACTTATATCTTTATAAGAAATTTTCCACCACGACACGATTTTGGTTCAAAATTCCCAACAAGTACTACTTGCAACATTTTTTATCATCTTCTATGCCAATTTGAACTTCACTTCATCACAATAATATAATGTGCGCAAATAAATATCAAATTATTTTTTCTTCATAAATCAGGCTTAATATTTTAACTCTTTTGAAACCAAACCACTAAGTTATTTCTAAAAAGATTTACTTAATATAAATTAATCTTTCACGAACTTAATTATTTGTTTTCTTAAAATTTTTAACAAATTTACTCCTATAATCTCTCTCTCTCTCTCTCTTATTTATCACTAATTAAGTAATAAACAAGGGTTCATTATATTTTTTAAGTAACTTATAATAATATACACTAATATAAATAAAATATCCATTAATAGTGTCATTAATACAAAAGTAAAATATACATTGCATGAATATCACATTTATTTAATTTTAAAACACTTAGTTTTACATAACTCAATCACGACGTAAAAAAAAAAGAGATAATTCATATTTCATAGTATCTCTGTTGGGCTGACGTGTGAAGCCCAAAAAGCTAATGAAACCTTATACATTTGTCTTTAGTGAAACGGTGTGTTTCACTTATAACCTAGCATATATAATTCATATTTTAAAAAGGCTGGAAAAAAATGTGTGGACAGTAGCTCACCTGCATATTTTTGATTTTTCTGCTTTGTGGCTTTTATTTCATTTTGTTTTTCTCTAGCACACCCGAGGCTTATTCTTTCCTCTTCTTCTTTTTCATCTTGCGATTTCTTTCTTCAACCTTGCTTTGTTAGGGTTTGTAAATATTGCACAAATCTTGAGCGTGGTTTGGAGTAATTGATAAATGATGTTCTGTGGTGTGTGGTTTGCATTTTTGTTGCTGTAATTTTGCAGATAAGGGTTTCTTCTCACAGCTCTATTTTGGGTTTGTATTCTTGAGGTGTTTCTCTGATAGGAACCATAGGAGAAAAACGTAGTAGATTGGGTAATGTATGTTCTTGACATTGGTAAAGAGTAGTTCTCTTTTTGTATCATGTAAATCTTGTATTTGTTTACCTGTGTATTTTAGGCTTTGTTCATGTTGAAAGTTTAGCCTTGTAATTACTGAGGAATACTGTTGTAATTGTTCTTACTATTAGTGTTAATAAAAGAGACTATAGGTTCTTTGCCCTTAGATGTAGGTAACAAGGATTTATCCTAATTACTGAACCAAGTAAAATCTGTGTGTATTTTCTATCACTTTAATTTCTGCTTCCGCTGAATGTAAATCTGAATTTGGTTTAATATTGTGCGGATAAAACTCTAACAAGTGGTATCAAGAGCTTTGGTTAGTTCTTGTGTTGCTGTCTTCTTTGTGTATTGCAGGCCATAGTGATTAAATCTACCTTAGACACTCAAGAATGGGATCAGCTAGAGTGGAGGTGGAGAAGTTTGATGGAAAAGAAGACTTCAACATGTGGCGCAAGAAGATGAGGGTTGTTTTGGTACATCAAAAGTGCTCTAAAGCACTTGGTGGTGAGAAAGACTTACCTTCATCCTTATCTAAAATGGATAAAAGTGATATTCTTGAAACTGCATTTAGTCTCTTAATTTTGCATTTGAGTGATAATGTTCTTAGACAAATAAATGATGAAACTACTGCGGCTAGTATTTGGTTAAAATTAGAATCTTTATACATGACTAAATCTCTCTCAAACAAAATTTATCTAAAAGGAAAACTGTTTGGATTCAAAATGGATTCTAGTAAATCTTTGAATGATAATTTGGATGAATTTAAAAGGATAACTATTAGTCTTGCTAATATTGATGAAAAGATTACTGATGAAAACCAAACTATTATTCTTCTTAATGCTTTGCCTGATTCCTACAAGGATGTTAAATCTGCTATTAAGTATGGAAGAGAGTCTTTGTTATTAGAAGATGTAATAGGAGCCTTAAAGTCTAAAGAACTAGAAATGGTAGTGAATGAGAAGGTTAATGCAGAGGGACTGATTATTAAAAAGAAGTTTAATAAGAGGAGTCAGTTTCTAAGAAAAGAAAAAGGAAAAAACAATACAGAAAATAAGAATAAGCCATTTGTTAAGGGAAAGGTGGCTTGCTGGTTGTGTCATAAGGATAGACACATTAGGAAAAATTGTCCAGAAAAAGGAAAAGGTCAAAATAATGGGAATAGGACAGATTATGCTAATCTGACTAGTGGTTTTGAGGATAATGAAGTCCTAGCTATGTGTGATGCTTCTTGTGAGAAGGAGTGAGTGATGGGTTTTGGTAGTACACATCACATGACACCTGAAAAGGACTTGTTAATCTGTTTTAAGACAATTAAAGGTGAAAAGGTGATGATGGGAAATAACCAAACCTGTCAAGTAGAAGGAATTGGAGCTATTAAGTTTAGGATGGGAGATGGAACTATTAAAGTTCTCAAGGATGTAAGATGGGTTCCTAACCTTAGGAGAAACTTGATATCTCTAAGAATGTTAGACAAAAATGGATACAATTTAGGAGTTTTCAAGGAACTCTAGAAGTGGTTAAAGGATCCATAGTTCTTATGAAAGAGAGGTTAGAAAATGGTTTGTATTTTCTAGATGGAGAAGCTTTAGGACCTGAGTCTTGTAGTGTTAGTAGGAAGCCTAATGAGACTTCTCTTTGGCATAAAAGACTAGGCCACATTAGTAATCAAGGATTACAAGAGTTACATAAGCAAGGTATTTTAAGTTTGAAAACATTTGCTCCTATTGATTTATGTGAAACTTGTGTTTTGGGAAAATCTCACAGATTAAAGTTTCAAATAGGAAAGAATGAAACTAAAAATATCTTGAATTATATACACTCTGATTTGTGGGGGTCACCTAGCATTCCTAGTTCTCTTTCTGGCTGTCATTATTTTCTTTCTATGATAGACTCTCATTCCAGACGTGTTTGGACTTATATTTTAAAACAAAAAGATCAAGCTTTTGATTGTTTTAAAGATTGGAAAGTCCAAGTGGAAATTGAGACAAGAAAGAAGGTTAAAGCATTAAGAACTGATAATGGATTGAAATTCTGTAATAACCAATTTAATGATTTCTGCAAACTGTTTGGTATTTTAAGGCATAGAACTTGTGCTGAAACACCTAAGCAAAATGACATTGCTGAAAGAATGAATAGGACTATTTTAAATAAAGTTAGATGCATGCTTGCTAATTATGGTCTTAGAAAATCCTTTTGGGCAGAAACTGTTTCTACTGCTTGTCATATTATAAACAGGTCACCTTCATCTGCTATTAATTTCAAAACTCCCATGGAAATGTGGTACGGTAAGCCTCCTAACCTGAGTTATATGAAACCTTTTGGTTGTTTAGCTTATAGTCATACTAAACAGGATAAGTTAGCTGCTAGGGCTCTTAAATCTGTCTTTGTGGGTTATCCTACAGGGACAAAAGGTTATAAACTCTGGTTAATATCTGAAAATAAATGTGTAGTCAACAGAAATGTTGTATTTGATGAACTGACATTTTATAAAGATGTTGTGCAGGACTCTAGACAGGTTCAAGAACCTGGAAATGTCCAGCTAGAGGTGGAGAACACCACTGTTTTTGATTCTGGACTGGTTCAGAATCATGATGAATCTGAAGATCAAGTTGACACACTTGATCAACTTGCAAATGATCAACAATCTAGTGAAGAAAATCAAGAGGACTCCAACCTCAATGATTATCTTTTGACTAGAGATAGAGTTAGGAGGATCATTAGGCCTCCTAACAGATTTGCCCATGCTAACATTGTTGCTTTTGCTTTGCAGGTTGCTGAAATGGGGTAACAAGAAGAACCAACAACTTACAAAGAAGCAATCAATATGAAATCTCAAGAGAGATGGCTGAGAGTAATAGAGGAAGAGATCTCCTCGTTAAAGAAGAATCTGACCTCGGTTCTTGTGGATAGACCCAAGGAGAAAAGGATCATTGGATGCAAGTGGGTCTTCAAGCTGAAGCCTGAAGTCCCAGGTTTGGAGAAGGCCAGGTTGGTAGCCAAAGGCTACTCACAGGTAGAAGGAGTAGATTATAATGAAATTTTCTCTCCTGTTGTTAAACATACTTCTATTAGGCTTATTTTATCTGTTGTTGCTTTTCTTGATTTAGAATTAGAACAACTTGATGTGAAAACTGCTTTTTTGCATGGTAGTCTAGATGAACAGATCTATATGGAGCAGCCAGAAGGCTTCATACAGAAAGGTTCTGAGGACAAAGTTTGTCTGCTGAAAAGATCCTTGTATGGATTAAAATATGCACCCAGGAAGTGGTATAAAAGGTTTGATGATTTTGTTCTATCACATGGTTTTACTAAATGTAAATATGATCACTGTGTCTATTATAAGAAAGACAATGAAAATAAATACATCTATCTGTTGATCTATGTGGATGACATGCTAATTGCTTCTCATGATATTGATTGTATTAATAAATTGAAAGAGATGTTGCTGAAGGAGTTTAATATGAAAATCCTTGGTCCTGCTAAGAGAATCTTAGGTATTGATATAGTAAGAAATAGAAAAGAAAGAACCTTGTCTTTGTCACAAGCTGTGTATGTTAAGAAGGTTGTTAAACTCTTTTCTATGCATCTCTGTAAATCTGTTAGCTTGCCATTAGCTGCTCATTTTCGTTTAAAATTTGTATGTGGTGATTTAAATGAAGATGAATATGCCTATATGAAAAAGGTACCATATTGTAATGCAGTTGGAAGCCTAATGTGTGCAATGACTAGTACTAGACTTGATATTGCATATGCTGTTAGTGTTGTGAGTAGATTCATGAGTAATCCTTCAAAAGAACACTGGAATGCTGTGAAATGGATTCTGAGATATCTTAATGGCTATTAGCAAATTCAAGGATGCCTTGGAATTGTTAAAAGTTCAACAACAGTGATTTCTTTCTCTTATCTCTATTATTTCTGTTTTAATTGTTTAATTAGAAATACTAATGCAATCTCTTGTTTTGTAGGTTCTGATATGTTCTCTTGTATATGTTGGTTATGTTTTTTTTTTTGTCCTGGTGTCTTAGTGTCCTCTGGTTTGGCATTGAACTTGTAGTCTCTTGTGTCCTTTGTTTGTGATGTGTCTTCTTGTGCTTCAAGGTGGAGTTTGTTGGGCTGACGTGTGAAGCCCAAAAAGCCAATGAAACCTTATACGTTTGCCTTTAGTGAAACGGTGTGTTTCACTTATAACCTAGCATATATAATTCATATTTTAAAAAGGCTGAAAAAAAATGTGTGGACAGTAGCTCACGTGCAGATTTTTTATTTTTTTGCTTTGTGGCTTTTATTTCGTTTTGTTTTTCTCCAGCACACTCGAGGCTTATTCTTTCCTCTTCTTCTTTTTCATCTTGCGATTTCTTTTTTCAACCTTGCTCTGTTAGGGTTTGTAAATACTGCACAAATCTTGAGCGTGGTTTGGAGTAACTGATAGATGATGTTCTGTGGTGTATGGTTTGCATTTCTGTTGCTGTAATTTTGTAGGTAAGGGTTTCTTCTCATAGCTCTATTTTGGGTTTGTATTCTTGAGGTGTTTCTCTGATAGGAATCATAGGAGAAGAACGTAGTAGATTGAGCAATGTCTGTTCTTGATATTGATAAAGAGTAGTTCTCTTTTTGTACCTTGTAAATCTTGTTTTTGTTTACCTATGTATTTTAGGCTTTGTTCATGTTGAAAGTTTAGCCTTGTAATTACTGAGGAATGCTGTTGTAATTGTTCTTATACTAGTGTTAATAAAAAAGACTATAGATTCTTTGCCCTTGGATGTAAATAACAAAGATTTATCCTAGTTACCGAATCAAGTAAAATCTGTGTGTATTTTCTATCACTTTAATTTCTGCTTCCGTTGAGTGTAAATCTGAATTTGGTTTAATATTATGCACATGAAACTCTAACAATCTCTATAGTATTTCCGGTCACTATTTTTTTTGGTGGAAAATATGGGGGAAACCCCCAACTAGATTAAAACCGATGTAGAAACGCAGTGGAAGAAACATGAGCCATCACAACGGCTGAGGAAATATAAGATGGAATTACGTTAAAAAAAATCCCATGTCGCTCCCTCTAAGGATATGGTCCGTTACTTGTTTGGCTTCTCTGAAAACATGAGACGAGTGAAAGGTCCCCCTTTGAAAATAAAATCTTTAATATCTTGAACAATACTTAAGCAAGGATGAGAAATACCAAAAATGATAGCCCATAGCTCAGTATGAAGGACCGAACAGAAGCCAATGTGAGATCGATGCAAATGGGAATTAATTATTTGACAATAAAACCAGCACCAAGCTCTACGTTTATGAAATTGAAAAATATTTAATTCTTTTATCTAGATTACATTTTGCAATTATTTGACAACATTGTTTAGATTCCTTTCCCAATTATTTTCACAACTTAACAGAAATGCCTTTTAAAATTATTTAAGCACCCACAATTTGACCCACTTTATGATAAAAAATGGTAAAGATTGGAATTTCCTGTGTAGAACAAAAGGAACAAGTGAAATGGTTTGGTTTAGGTTGGACCAAAAAGAAAAGAAAAAGGGTTTGATTCAATTCATTTACAAAGTATAAATTGAATATTTTGATACATAGCATGCAGAATAAGTGTAGCCTCCCCTAGTGATAGCGTATCTGGGCCAGACCCACTAGGCTTATTATCAGCATAGCAACTTGATTTATTAGCCATTGGTCTTTGAAATGTACGTAACATTACATTTGACCATTAATGATTTAATGGTGTCTTTGATTTTTAGTTAAAAGATCTCTAAATTATAGTTTGGATAAAATTGTAAGAGACAAGTATTTACCCAACTATTTTCTATTTTTTTTTATGGCGTAAACACTCGTGTATGTATTTGAATAAACTGATAAACAACTTATTTAAATTTATTTTATGAAATAAGCATTTGTATACATGTTTGAAGGTCTGTCAAAAATTTGAAAGAACTTATGATATATTGATAAACTGTTTTCAACTGATTTCAATGAAAAAACTCTTGAAGGATAACTTATGAAATCTCCCTAAAAAAAACTTATGAAATTAGCTTATAACTTATATAAAAATAATTTAACTCCATATTTTTACTATAAAAAAAACTTTTACGTAAATACTTATATAATATGAATACTTTTTAATAAAGCCTTAATCAAACTGGTTATCCAAACAGACCTAAATCTTATTAAAAAAAAATTGTAGCAAGTTCCTATCAGCAAATCAAATTAAATTGTGCGTTTGTGCTTGTATTTCAAATTATGAAAAATTCTTCTGCTCATTCATATCACGTCACACAAGTATTGGGTGGATGCATCTGTTTGAACTTGAAGGAAGAAATATCTTCTCGGCAAATGAAGGTTCTCTTGAACTTATTGTGTTCAAACAAATTTAAAAATGATATGTGTCAACTACACACAAAAACAAAAAACAAAAAACAAAAAACAAAAAGATTTTACGCATATTATGAAGTGTTATATTCCCACAGTATGAAAAAAGAAAGTAAAAGGAAGGCATCTTCTTTTTATTATAATACTACCTCTGCCCCAAAATAATACCCCTGTTATTATATATAAGACCTTTTCACTTTATTATTTGTAAATTTGTTATATAAAATCCTTTTTTAAAAGTCTAATACATTAATTATTTTTATCTTATAAAATTCTTAATTAATTACATTATTTTTTGTTTAAACATTAATTACTCTTTGTTTACAAATATAATATAATTAATTAAATTAGTCACTTTTTATAAAGTATGAATTAATTAAAAGGAGACAGAAATAGTATCATTTTTACACATATAAAAAGATGAAAGAAACTAGTAAATTTATAAAATTAACCTTATTATATTATCATTAATTTATTTATAAATTTTGTTGTACATTATTTATATTACAAGAAATATAAGTGAAAAAGATAATTAATATTATATTAAAAAATTAAAATGACGATTATTTTAGAATAATATTTCTCTCTTATTTAACAATTATAATGAAACAGAGGAGTAGTATTAATATCGATAAGCTAGTTTTAATTTTTGTTGATTGAAGAATCTTTTTA
The DNA here is from genome assembly GCA_007407185.1 of Glycine tomentella. NCBI lineage: Eukaryota > Viridiplantae > Streptophyta > Magnoliopsida > Fabales > Fabaceae > Glycine > Glycine tomentella. Next base: position 452,106 of record PYAF01003870.1, read on the forward strand.
TTTCAGTTCATTCAGAAAAATGACATATTGGTTAAGCAAGTTTTAATTTATGGCTCCGGTGAATTATTTTTAATGGAATGATTTAAGTTACTTATCACTAACCCAACGTTAATAACTTATTTTTTAAAATTTAAAATTTTTAGTGTATATATTAAGAAACAAAAAACATTACTAATAGTATTAAGAAATAATTATCAACACGTGCACGGGACTCCCATTAGCAATTATCCTAAAACACTAATTTACAAGGAAAAAGTTTTGGATAGACCTTATCCATAAGTCCCTTTCAAAAATATGTTACAACTAATATTAATAACTAAATACTGGAGTATAATATATTTCTCGAAAGATGCATGTTTGCAACTTACAAGACTGGTTTTGTTAACAGAAGAATTAATTATGTTTCATTATATTAATTATTAATTACTAAAAATGAAAGTATGAATGATTTGTTTAATCTTATTACGATATTAACTGTTCTTATTTTTCATTTCACTATATTTTTCTTTTGTGGAGTGAATCATAGTCTTCATTTTAGTTATTTTTTAATTATGTAAAGGTGTCAAAATTTTTCAAGAAATATAAAGTTAGAAGTAATTTAGAGAATTTCTCTATTAAAAAAATATTATATTTTCAGAAATTCTAAAAAACAAACTTGTCCAATGGGAATTTTCATATGTGCAGACGGAACAGTTGGGGGTGTACTGTGAAGCAAATACGGCGTCGTTCAAAGGCTGCTACTCATTGTAATTTTTTGGTCTCACCCAAGTTCACGTTTTTTTATTAGTATCTTTAGTATCATATCGTTTATTATTTTTTTTATAAAAAAAATGCTTAGAGGTGGAGATTGGGTAGAGATATATAAGGGGCTAAGTTCAATCTTTGTTCTTTTCATTATATTATAATATAAGAAATATTTTTTTCAATAATTTTTTATGAGTTTAGTTTTTATAATGACTAGATTTAAGTATAAAATCTTTCATACCGTTAACTAATTACAAATTATATTAAAAATGATTTTTAATACTTCCTCTAATTCCTATATATTATAAGCTACTATGGACATTATTTATACATATCTATCAATCAAATTAATTAATTCATTTGATTTTATTATTTTTTTTTTCAAAACGTAACTAAAATACCAATTATCTACTTATTAATAATCATAACCTATTTTGGATGATGAGAAAATATTGAAGTTCAAGAACAACTAATGAAAAAAAGATTAAATATTTCATAAGAATTCTAAAGTGTCTTATAAAAATATTAACATTTCCTTTTAAATTATGCATTATAATAAAGATAAAAGTATAATTACTATAAAAATCAACACTTGTCATATAAAATTATATTCAACTAGACGATGATTGTGTAACGTGAATATAAATTTTTTTAAGTTCTCAACCAATCAAAATGATTATTAGTATAATTTTAAAAATAATTATTATTATATATAATTTGTGATTGAATAACAATATATATATATATATATACTATATGAATTATTTACTAGTATTTAAATAACTATTTATTCTTAAAAATCATTTTAAAAGTAGGCATATATACCAGTTAAATCAAATATTTGTCCTTGCATCTTCTTAAGTCATTGATATGTCTCTTTCTTTATCTCTCACACCTAAAACGCGCTTTTCTTTATTCCACAAGGCCATGGCAGCTGTCCCAAAAATCTATTTATAAACACGTTAACTTCTGATTCTTCCCACACTCTCTTTTCTCTCCCTACAAAATATATCAAGACAACTTCATCTAATTAACGATGAATCACCAACAACAATCTCCTGGTAATTAAGTCTTTCATATATTTATTTTTTACACTTTGATATAATTAATTACCAACATTCCTTCATCAAAACTGATCTCCATCATTAAGAAAAATTCTTTCTCACTTTCTTACCAAATATGCATGATTTTAATTTCCTATAATTCAATGAATGGCTTGATCATATTCATATTTGGGTGCTCAATTAAAAAATCCTGGTTTTATATTCAAAACTATAAGTATTAATTTCTATAGAAATGTTGATATCTAATTTGGATTGTATGATTTTCCACCAGTGACTGCATATCCAGCAGTAAGTCAGAGCAACACGGCAGCTCCACCACCACCTGTTGGTTATCCCACTAAGGATGATGTTCCTTCCCAACAAAATGTTCCAATCAAAACCTCTACTAGGGGTGATGGCTTTTGGAAGGGATGGTGAGTTCATTTATAACCTAAATCTTACTTTGTCTAATTAATTAGGGAACTGATATTTATAGCAAGTACAGCAATTAAGGACACAAGTTAAAGAATTTAAAAATAGAAAGTTTTGTATTGAAAATCACTATTGAATTGTATAATTTGTATTTAGAAATTACAGTGAAATATGCTATCAATACCTCTTTTTTTTTATATAAAAAATCACGTAATTCCATTGTCCGGAGGCTTCACGCTATACGCAGGTAAGGGGAGGGATATTTTATGTAACCTTATCCTTGCATATGCAAAGAGACTGTTTTTGGATTTGAACCCATGACCAACAACAGGTCACCAAGTACCACTATGTCAGGGCTCACCCTCCAATACCATTTTTTTATATAAAAAAGTAATTTAATTTTAATTCATTAATCAAAGTATTTATTGGCCCTTTACATCTAATCGTCATGTTTTGATTTCTCAGAAGTATCTACTTTATTTTCTTGCAGTTGTGCTGGATTGTGCTGTTGCTGTGCCCTGGATTGTTGTCTCTGATTGCAGTTATGGATTTGGGCTTGTCCTCTCTGTCCTTTGTAATTTTCATTACCAATTTAATTTTTTACTTGTCTAATAAGGATATTTGTGTCCTCCAGGACTGCAAAATTTTATTTATGTATGTGATGGAATTTGTATCTTGTTGATCTTTTTTGTACTTTGGATAGGGAATCAATCACATGCAGCATTGTTGCCATTAGAAACCATAACGCCTCACAAGTTTTGTTGTTTTCAATCAAGAATTTGATCAGTGGCTGAATCTACGTTATTCACAATCATACTACTTTGTATAAAATAAAAAATTCTGGAAGGATAATATATCTTATTGTGTGGGTCCATGATTTTTAATAAAGATTAATTATTATTTTTTTATGATAGATAAATACTTCATTTTAATATTAGGGTAAAAAAAAGTAAATTTAATACTAATAGATGGATTAGGCGATTAGCTCAACATCTAAGTCAACATTCGTCATGCATGTGTAAAGTATATTGTCCCTGACATTTTTTTTGCCACATCTTTGATAAGACTGCGTTTTAATATATTATGAAAACAGTAAATTCAATAATTGAAGTTAAATATTTTTAGAAAAAGTTTGATATAGACTTTGAGATATGAGCCACGTGACCAATGCCATATTCTATTGTTTATCTCATGATCCAACTCTAAGGTGTGTTTGATTTGGGAAAAAAAAAATTAAAAGAAGAAATAGTACAAATTGATTTGTTTCATGTTAGATTTTAAAAAATATTATGGGATAAAACAAAACAAGTGATAAGGGACAAAATAAAAATATTAAAATTTGTAACTTACTAACGGGGCAATTTTTTGTTCCAAGCACAACAAAACAAAAATTCAAAATTATCCTTCTTGTATTTCTCTCTCTTTCACACATATCCGTGTTTTTGTTTGTTATTGTTGCTGCAAATTTGAAAAATCCCTATAGTATCGTGTGAATTTGAGAACATTAATTAAGTCAAACATGTTTTCTATAACAGTTATCCTCAAGTTAATGTTACTTGGATACAAATGATATTAACTTAAGGTTTGAAGTAGGACACACTCTCCATGGCTATTATCCCCGGGTTAGTGTTACTTAGATACAAAAATAATACAAGTAATATTGACTTAATGTTTTAAGTCGGACGCATTCCCCATAATAAAAGGATTAAATAAAAAAGGGACCAAGTAAGGAAATTAATTAACGTGATGGGAACAAATACAATTGAAAAGAAAAGAAACAATTGCTATTGAGAGGCAAAAATTGCCTGTTAACGGAATCGAAAAAAGGGGAAACATGAATTTAAGAGGGATGAGATTAAACAAAAAATTGAAAAGAAACAGTTGCCATTGATTGGTCAAATGTTGTTCCTTGCACCTTCTTCAGTCCTTATCCTATTTATATACACATCATCTTTCTATGCTTCCCACAATCAGCTAATTAATCCCACACTCTCTTTTCTCTGTCTCATACTACAAAAAGATCAAGAACAACTTCATCTAACGATGAATCACCATCAACAAAGTCCTTGTAAGTCTTTTAAATGTTTATATTTTATGCTGCATGATTAAATTATCAAAATTGGCTTCCCTCCTTAACACTACTAGAAAAGGCAATTTCGCGACCGAAAATAGCGACTGAAATGTTTTTGTCGCCAATTGCAACCGAAATTTAACGTCGCGGCTTATTTGCATTACCGACCGAAATGGCGACCGGAACCAAGGATCTCTGTTAAAGTCGGTAGCTATTTCATTGACTATATATATATATATATATATATATATATATATATATATATATATTTGCACAAAAGAACTATAGCGACCGAATTAGAGACTGAAGAGAGACTTGAAGTTAGCCAACGAATACTATTCAGTAGCTATATTATGATTATAGCAACCATATTCCTTCGGCCACTATTAGAGTAATAGTAGTAAAATTGCGATAGAATTAGTGACCAAATATTTTTTTCATCTAAAACTAAATTTTTAATTTTTTTTAAATCATAATAAATATATCATATATACTTGAATACATTTTAAATTTGAAAATTATTGAAATAATATAATAGTATTATTTTTAAATTTACAAACAAATATTTACAATATTTATAAATCATAATAAATATATAATATTTTTAATTATATTAGGATAATATTTAATAAATTTTACAAACCAATATTTAAATTTTTTATTAAGATAAATAAATCGTACTTATCATTAATTTTTCTGTACAAAATAATTTTTTATTTCATTTAATTACGTAAAAATTATAATAAATAAATAACCTATATTATGA
>PYAF01003870.1:457261-483995 GCA_007407185.1 Glycine tomentella
ACGTAAAAATTATAATAAATAAATAACCTATATTATGAAAACATGTGTTATAATCAAGTTTTGTAAAATTAAGTATTTTAAAATATAAGATATAAGTGTAACACTAATGATTCATTAAGATTCAATATGGTATAAATAAAATTTATGCATTGATGAAACCCAAACTTTAGTATAACATTGCACTAATTAAGCATAAATTTTAAATACTGACTAGACTAGAAATTTGACAAACATTTTGTTAAAAATAATAAATTTGAAAATGCTTGAGGGAGGATTAGAATAGTTGTTGGAGTGAGATGTATACTCCTTTTATCGCTACACCCAAGTACTTATTTGAATATTTGGTGCAAAATATAGTATTAATATAAGTTTTATGTAAAAACAGAATTTAATATTATATATTATATTTTAATTTTAAAAGATAATATATAAGATTATGAAAATATAATAAATTAAAAAAGAATAAAGTTTGAATTTTGAACAATTTTTGCCAAAGACTTACATTAATATTATATTTTGTACCAAATATCAAAATGGGTGTGTGGATGTAGTGGTAAAGGAGTATGTCATTCTGTCCAAAATCCATGGTACTCGTTATTTCACAAGCCCATTTTCACTCATTTCAAACGTTTAAATTTAACAGTCAATTAATGGTTAACTTAGAATTGTGAGAGTTAACTTATAATTAACTATTTAATTTTTATAATAATAGATAATAACAAGGTTTGTAAAAAATAACTTACATTTTCAAGAAGGAAAAAAATATAAAGCTTTAGTAACAACTATATTGCATGCACTTCTGATAATTATTATAAAAGATCAAAGACAATTGGCACAATTAAATCTAAGGGACTAAAATTATACTTTTGTGATACTTGACAATTGGAACATGAAAAATTAAAATCTCACAATTACAATTTTTGAGGAACAAAAAATATAATTAAGTCTAATAAAAATATAATAAGGACTTAAATACTTTTGATTCTTGGATATTTTGTTAAGGTCCATTTTTATTTATGCGTTAATGTCCACTTTTAGACCTTATTATGAACATCTATTTTTTTTCCTGAAAACATAGGGCTAACGCCCTAAAGAAAAACTACATAGAACATATTAAGGTATTGCTATCAGCACTTAAGAAGTCCAAAACAAAAAAAAAAATGCTTCCACAAACACGTACTTACTTGAACAAAGTAAAAAACTACATAGAACATGTTTGTTAATTTTTTTTATAGTAAAAGAAATTAATTTGTTTATTTGTTTATTATTATTATTATTATCATTATTATCCAATGTTTTAAAAATTGATCCGGTCAGGATACTGGGTCACTGGATCAGTGGTTGAACTGGTAGATCACTAATTGACCCGCATGATCCGATCTATAATAAAAAATATAAAAAAAATTATACCTATCTTAAAATATTTATAAAAAATCATAAATTAATATAATTTCATAACATAGATAATTAGATACCAAATATGTTCAATTTATATGATTCACTTGGACTGCAAACTTATTTTTAAAATATTTGAATTTTTAAAAAATAACAAATACCTATACTTAGGACGTACTTCAAAGCTAAAAACAAAAATTTATGAATTGATCACTGGTAAGGTGCTTGTATACATCCTTATTATTTAAATATAATTTTGGTTGTTACTTGATCAATTTTTGTTGGCTTGCCATTACTTTTTTAAAGGTTGACATGTTATTACTTATTATTTAAAGTAATTTAAAAGATGTTTGCATATATTTGGTTTAAAATTATTTTTACCCTGTTTTGATAATTTCATATATTTAATAAATTAAATTATTTTGTTTTCTTGTTTTAATATTTTAAAGTTTATGTTTCTTCTTTTTTTCCTTTTATTCGCTTTCGTTCTTTATCCTTCTTTTTTTAAAAACAAAATTAAGATATATTTGTTTGTTTTTTTTAATTCTTTTTGAATTATATATTTTTTTTTTAAAAATTCTCTCATTCTTTTTTATCATAATTTTTTGTCTTATTGGGGTGAATTTTTTACTAAAAAAATTAGATATATCTACTTCTTATTTTTAAAATTTATGTTTTCATTTTATAATTTTTTTGAAATTATTGTTTGGTGTAGATATAATGCTTTTGTCTATAAGAATTATTGGATAACTTTCTAATTTTAAAATACATGAAAATAGAGTATAAAAATTTTATAAATTGTTATGTAATTTGTTACTAATGATTATGTATTTTAACATTTGGAATAATAATTACGTGCAAAAGAAATAGATATATCTTAACAAAGTTGGAAAAAAGTGGAGGGGAACAGTTTGAATAATAATAAGGTAGAGTGCAGTTGACGGATGGCAAATTGGCTTCAAACCGATTAATATATTTGGGTGGGTTCCGTGAAGTGACAAAGGCTGTCACTCATTACAAGACTTTTTCGTTTTCTTTCCTTCACTCACCTTTGTTTGCTACGCTTCTTTGCACTCTCACAGTATCATCTTCACAACAAAACACATTTTAATGTTCAGTGTTCATACTTTAATAATCCAAGACAACAACAAAGCAAACCATGCACATGATTAACACCGTATTTGGGACAACGTCACTACTGTTCCACCTTTACTAAGTTAAGGTCTGCACTTTGCACTCATGCTTCCGTGCTCATTTCCCTGTTATTACTTGTTGAAAATCTCATTTTAAAGACTGGTTCATGTATTATTTATTTATTCACTTTTTGCTGAGTACTTTTTAGTATTAGTATTTTGTGGTGTAGATATGATGCTTTTGTCTTATCTAAAAAAATTAATGACGTTGTATGTCTTATTTGGATAGAGAAATGGAAAGCGACATGTTTACATATTATAATTCTTATTATTGTGCATGCTTTTGTGGTGTAGTCTTTGCCAAATATAATTAATTAAATGTATCATGTTTCACTAAAATATACTAACAGTCTTTGCCAAATATATTAGAATAATAAGTCTCCCTAACAATCCTTGCCAAACAACATTAATTAAATGTACTGTGTTTCACTAAAATATACTAACTTTTTATAAAAATTGAGGTGTTGCCTGTGACTTAGCATCAACTATTAAAAATTTGGATTGTTCATTTGATTTTTTGATGAAGAAATTATATGCTAAGGCAAAATCAAAGAAAAATAGCTGTTGGTGCCTATTTTTTTCCAAATTATTTTCTTTTTTTTTTGTTGGTGCCTATTCCCCTCGCCCCCACATGTTTTTCTTGAAATCATTTGAATCTGAGAAATCATTAAATTATTTTATTAAATTTTCCATGTGTGTTTAGCTAATTGTGGGCCACAATGAGTTGCCATTTGCACAATAGATGTTGATGCTGCAACTGTCAATTAGGAGATTCACTTTTGGGTAAGACTTTAAGAGTAGTGGTAAGGTATAATTCTCTTAACAATACAAGTACGTACTGGTCCTCTGTAATATATATATATATATATATATATATATATATATGTATGTGTGTGTGTGTAACAAAATCAAACATGTAGATGGAGGTAAAGGTGGTAGTCATAGAACATTTATAAATCGTGGTAGAAGACGGGGTGTTAGTTTGGGAGCTCCAATTACCACCAACCTTTCCACCTCTTCCATTCACATATCAACCTCAGAGTCGATGATTAATGTTATTACGCCGACACCAAACATACTTCCTACAGCTCAAGACCAACCAAATCCGACTTTTGTAAGGGAGTTAATTCCCACTACCCCTGTTGGAGATGCTTCACCTTCAGCACCAGATCATTCTCTTACACTTGAGTACCCACCTGATCCAAATTGTGAACATATTACTGATGAGAAGCCTTTCATTCGTGCATATAAAGGAGAGTAACTACATTTTATTAAACTTTGAATTTTTCTTAAAATGTTTTTTAAATGTGATATTGACAATGTCTTTGTACATAGGTTTCAACCAACATATGGATGTTCTAATATCATATCAAATATCATTAGGGCAAAGTTTGATGAACCAACTGCAAGTTGGTTGAAGGTATCAGTTGAGCTTCGCGATAGGTGGTTTGGAGAGTTTAAGGTAAATTTAATTCTAGTTTAATTTAAAATGAATTGTTTATGCTATCATTTCTAATTTAGTTCTTGTTTCCTATCTTATACAGAAATATTATAGGTGGTACCCAGCAGAAGAGCGAGCCATTAGAATTGTTTTTGAGACAAAAGGTTCACACATTTTGAAAAGTGCAATGAACAAGATTAGAAATGGTCAAGATAAATGAAAGTGAATAACATCCAATGTTCGAGTAGCCTTAGACGAACATTGGGGTTCTACAGATTTTCCTAAACAAGAGCTCCACTGCCAAGGCAAATAGATCTGTTAATAGGGGAGCCTCAGCATATTGTGGTGGTTCCATATCTACTGCAGCTCACTTTGAAAAGCTGGTAATTTCACTTTATATATATATATATATATTTCATTGATTTTTAATTTAATATAATTAATTAAAATGTTTTACAATTTTAACTTTTTAAATTTATGTAGTCAAAAGAGTTTCAAAGATCACCAACTGCTTGGGAGGTGATGGAGAAAACTAAGAAATTGAAGTCGAGAGAATGGGTCAATGATAAGTCCCGCGAATTTGCTGTAAGTTATTTTTTTCTAATTATATCACTTTATTTGATATATTGTGGTTGATATTATAAATGAACTCTTATCTTTGGTTAATATCTCTTGAACTTATTTACATTTCTTGATTTTCTTTTCTTATGCTACTATTAAATGTTTGTGATTGGCTAGTATAAACTTTGAAGCTTATTATAGTAGATTAAAGTCAATTTTTTTTCTATATTAGTGGTGATTTTCTTGAATATTAATTCTTATATGGCTACACATTTAATAATTTATCTTCATATCTCACTTTATATTGCAGGAGAAATATTCACATCGTCGAGACGAAATCTTACAACATTTGGTAGAGGAAGACACATCTACAAGGGATTCCCCTGACACTGTTACTTCTGTTGATGATAATGAAATATATTTGAATGTTGTTGAAGGTCTAAATTACAAGGGAACGTGTATGGGCTAGGTACTTTGAGCAAAAGGTTTAGTTGCTCAAAATTAGCTCCATCTACTTCTATTACTCCTGTGGAAGACCAAATGGAAGACCAAATAGAGGAAATGCGTGAGATACAATTACTAAATTGAATGTTGAGGTTATGGCAAAGGTAGATAAGGAGAAAACACTTGAGGAAAAGATGTTGCAGCTGGTGGAGAATCATGACCATCAAAGTCAAGAGATGAGACAACAGATGCAAGAGCAACGTGAGCAAATTCGTTAACAAAGTGAGCAAATGTGTCAACAAAATGAGCAAATGCATCGTATATTACAACACTTGCATATTCAGTCTATCATGTCAACTCCTAGTCCATCTACTACCACAACAGATGGAACTGAGCACCATGTTGACGATGCTCAAGTTAATCATCCTCCTCACATGTCAAAGGACCATTAACTCTTGGTTATAATTTATTTGAGTTTGATTATGTCATATTAGTTATGAATTTGAAATTTATTAAACTTTGACATTTCGTTTTGTTAAACTTTGAAAAGTTTGTATTTGCACTTCACAAATCTTTAAATTAGATCTGTTATTAGATATAATTAAATATTATCAATGTCCACTTTTAGTTGTAAGTTTGATTATATAATTTATTAAAATTATATTTATCATCAATACTTATTAAGCACATCAAAATTTAAAATATGAAAAAAGAAAAATAAACCATATTTTTATTTAGCAACCAAATCTGCGACGGAAACATATTTGTAATTTATTTTATATTTTAAAATTACATATTAAATAGCGACTAAATTAGAGATTGAAATATATTTTTAATTTAAAAATTAAATATGAAATAGCCAACGAATTAGCGACTGAAAGGTATTTAAATACTAAAATTAATTTATAAATAGTGACCAAATTAACCACCGAAACAAAATTTACTATAAAATTACTTACTTAATAGCGACCGAATATTAGTTTAATTTACTTTAAACTTAAATTTTTATCATGTATTAGCGACTATTGTTTCGGTTGCAGATTTGGTCACAGTAAAAAATAGTAACCGAATACACTGCGACTGAATTAATTAATCTGCGACTGAATACTTTGGTTGTTAATCCATGACTGAAACAGAATTCGGTGACAAAGGATTTAGCGACTCGGATTTTTGCGACGCACATAATTTGGTCTCCATTTCGGTGGCTAACCTATTAAGTGGCCGAATTTGACAATTTAGCGACTGATTTATTCGGTCGCTAAATCATGTATTTTTGTAGTGTAAGAAAATTGTTCTTTTCCACTTTTTTTTTGGGGGGGAACCAAATATATATGCATGGTTTTCACATCCTAGAGTTAATGGATGGGGTTATCATATTTGGGTGGTTAATTAAAAGTCCATTTTTATATTCAAAACTAGAATTATTAAATTATATAGGAAAATACTTATCATTTTTTTTAAGAAAATAATTATATCTAACTTGGATTTTATGAAACTCTATTTATTAGGTGAATGATACTTTTACTTATATATTTTATTATGATATTATCTTTATCATATGTGAAACGTGAGTTTTTTTCCAATACAAGATAAATAATTTATAAATATTGAAAATACAATTGAATTGCAGTACTAAAAATTACAGTGAAAGATGTTATTAATACATTTTTATAAATAAAATATACCATTAGTTTCGTAACATATATTTATTAGAGTGCTTTACATCTAATCGTCATGTTTTGATTTCTCAAAAGTACCTTCTTTCTTTTCTTGCAGTTGTGCTGGATTGTGCTGTTGCTGTGCCCTGGATTGTTGTCTTTGATTGCAAATCACTACACTTTGTGGATTTGGGCTTGTCCTCTCTGTCTTTTGTTCTTTTCTTTACCAAATTAATTTTGTATTTATCTACTGTAAATCTGTAATAAGGATATTTGTGTCCTCTGGGACGTAAAAATTTATTTATGCGACGGAATTTGTATCTTCTTGATGCTTTTATACTTTGGAAAGGGAATTAATTAATCACAAAGCGTTATTGCAATCACTAATTAGAAGCCATAACTTTTGCTTTAATTTATAAAGAAAAGGAAAAAGTGCCCCCATAAAAGTTTAATCTTTTCAATCAACAATTTGATATGTTATTTACTGGCTATTCGTACGCGTTAATTAATGCATAAAAATTCCAAGGAAATGAATAGGTGCATACATAACATAGGTTGTGTTAGGAGTTATTTCAGTTAGCTTTAAGATTTATTTTTTAGTTGAAAAATTTTGTTTATTGTTTGGTAAATAAATTTTTAAAGTAACTCTTAATATTTTTTTTAGTAATTTTTAACATTTTTAAAAGTAACTTGAAATAATATTTTTTAAAATATTAGTTTCTAACTACTAATTTTTTATATTTTATCTCTTTAAGTATTTATTTAATTTTTTATTATCCTTTTAAATATGTCATTTTATATTTTTTAATTATTTCAATAAATAATTTTATCAAATATTTATGATTTAATAAACTAATTTTTTAGTTATTAATTAACTTTTTTATCTTTTAACTAATTTTTTCGAAGATAACATTAGTAACTATGGATTAGCTCAACACTCGTAGTGCATGTGTAACTATCTTGACCCTTGAGAGTTTGGCCAACTTTTGGATAAGACTGCATTAATTTCATTAGAAAACTCACATCAAATCGCATTTTTTTATAATTAAAACAGCAAATTCAGTAATTGAAGTTTTGAATTTCGAAAGAAAAAAAAAAAGACAAAGACTGATATAGTTATTAGTAAAAAAAATTAAAAACAAATTATTATTATATGATTATTTTGAAATGTTTTATTAAAATGAATTTGTTTTTGTCATATTATTTGAAAGTCATTAAATCATGTAACAATTTTCAATGTCACGTGACTTTTTTTTTTGTCTTAATTGTACTGCTATATTATATTAATTATAAAAATAAATAAGTTTAAATAAAACATCAAATTTAAAATAAAGATCAGTCAGTTTTATTCTGTTTAGGACTTACATTCAGGATCCATCTTTGTCTTTTTCTTCACTACAGTGGTCGGTTTTCTTCTTTCATCACTCGGTACCAGTTTTTTAGAGAAATGTAAAAAAAGTTAATTCAAGAAAAAATCAATTTAAATTTTCCAGTAATAGCAATTGAACACTGTACTATTGATTTATGTGAAAATATATACAACATTTTTTTTTTATGAATAACATCACTTCCCATGTTTGGATAAGTAAACCAATTGAAAAAGAGTAAATTATATTAATCTCTACTAAGGTTTAAGAAAATTATTTATATATTTTCTCATTTTTTAAAACTTACATAAACTTTCTATAAGATTAAAAGAAATTACTCATGCATAGAGATGAAAATGGGTCAGGTCGTCTATCAGGGGCCTTTGACCTGGTCTGTTTAAGGTCTGATCTGGCCTAACTTGTTATTATAAAGGTCAGATTAAGGCCTTTTGAAAAGTCTATTTAAATAGAAATGTCAGGCTCAAGCTTTAAAACAATCCTATTAGACTGGCCTATTTAATATGTGTGTGTGTGTGTGTGTATAATTCAAGGGACCCTTGTCTTGCTCTTTCGCTCTATCCATGTTACTTGTGACTAGGAGTGGAAAAAGTCTTTTAATTAAAAAGGTCAAGCTATAGGTTTTAAAAAAATTCCACAAAACCTGAATAGTGAGCCTATATAAACTATAACTTATAAGATTATATTTGATAATTTATAATTTATAAGAGAAACATATCTATTATGTTATTTTTTATTTTTAATTATTTATTTTTATTTAATCAGGTTTTATATACAGGTTTTCAGGCCAGGTCAGGCCTTTATGCAGGCCAGACTCAGGCCTTAGTAACTTATTTTTAACAGGTAACAAATCAGGCTGAGACTTAGTGATAGTGATGCGGGTCAGGCACAGACCTGCCAAAGCCTGGTCAGGTCTAGCCTATTTCCACCCATACTCATGCGTGTCCTTCATTTTTTAAATATACTTATATTTAATGTTATTATTATTGGTATGGAATTGGTTTAGGTGATTTTATGCTCATTGATGGCTTGGTTGAAGTAATTTCATTTGGTTGTTGACACCCATAATTATTCTTTTGTCTTATTGGTTTGTTGGAATGGGATTGACTCAATAATTTTGTTGTTCACGATGATATTCATTTGATTTATAGGTTTATTGATATAACAACTTGACCGAGTTTTCTATAACCTTTTTTAAATCAAAGTTGTCTTATATTTGGAGAAAAACAAGGACATTGAGAAAATAAAACTCATTAAATATCATGAAATATGTGGATAACATTTTGGAAAATTTGTGTAGATTTTAGAAATTGAGAAGAGATATATAATTTTCTTAAATCTAAAGAAAAAGTTGCGTAGACTTTAAAACTAAAAAGATACATGTATAATCTTCTTAAACATTTGAAAATATTTGTGTAGTTTACTCATAAAAAAAGGACAAAAGAGGGAGATACATCATGTATGATAAACACTTGATAATAAAGTCAGTCTTCAAAAAGAAATTATTTAAATATAATTTTTAAATTAATTACTATAAAAGATAGTAATTTTATTGTATATAACTATCATAATTAAATAAGAACATAAAAAAAAAAATTGTTACAACGTATAGATTGTATCTCCCATGTGAAGCAATCTTCGTTACAATTTTTTTGCTATTATAATGAGTTTGTTATAGTGGACTAAGAAACAGCCAGTAATACAAACACATTTCAAAGGATTTGTCAACTAATAAATTATAGACGACTTTTTTATCCGTAATAACGACGAATTATAGAAGGTCTTGTCATTAATAAATTACCGTTTCTATATATCTATTACGGAATACTAATTAAATTTTGTTAGTGAAAGTCATTACTGACGATTTTTCAAACACTAATATACGAAGTCATTATAGTGGGCTTAACTAACATTTGTGTAGGTTCACTATAACAACATTTTCTTATAACTTTGTAAAACTTTCACTTTATTGTCTACGTAGTTAGATTGTTTTAATTTATATAAATTTATATATAATTTATATAGTATAACAAAAAAAAAAAGTAAGTAAATTGGGTAATCATTTTAAGTGACAAAGCTTACTCCTCTTAATACTTATCACGGTTGCATGTTCAGAATTCAAAATCAAAATTACTAGTGAAGCTGAAACAAAAATTATTAGAACATTTAACTCGTTCATTTTTTTAGAATTTAAAAAAAAAAAGAAAATTTAACTAATTTATTTTTTAGAATTAAAAAAAAAGAACACATTCATTACTCTTAGGATTTCTTCAAAAAAAAAAAACTTATTAGTTATTACCCTTAAGATTATTGAGATATATATCACTCTTTTACCTAATGAGTTATATGAAATAGTCATTATGTAGTTTATCTTATTAATTTACGGCTAGAAATCTTCTATAATCCTCACGAGAGAGAAAAAAAATATCTTATTAATTTACAACATTTACTGTTTATTAACTACTACATATAGTAACTAAAAACATTTTGATAAAAAAATTGAATCCTATAAAAAAAAGGTAAAATAATTAAATATCTAAAAAATGCTATCTAAGGGAGGTAATATGTGGTACAAAATCATATAAAGAACGTGAATTAATTAAGTGCGTCAAAAGTGAAAAGAACAACGACGACGCAGCCTAGAAAGACTTGATATCATGCGTGGCAACCCACAAAGTAGGCCCCACCTGGCACAGAAGGTTCAGAATTCAGATGCAAACACACACTTTGTTTTCTTAACTTACGTTTGTAGTTGTCGCAGAAACCATTCGGATTTCGATTGCACCAAGGGACCAAAATCCCCCAAATGAACCTATATACAGGGGTGGATCCAGAAAAAAAATTAAGGGGCATTACTGATGGGATTCTAAGGTAGTGCTCTCGAATTTTTTTTAAAAGAAAATTAAAGGAATAAACCATTATAATAAGAGTGTGAAAAATGGTATAATTGATAAGAGAAAAAAATGACAAAATTAGTGTGTGGCCGGTGCTTAAAAATAACAAGAGTGTGATAACTGCATTCATGAAAATTACAAACATAAACACCCACACTCCCTCCTCTCTTATTTTTCATTTTTTTATTATTCTTTTTCCATACTTTTCAATTTTTCCTTATATAAATGTCTAAGCTATTTTTTTATTTTACTTTATTTTATTATTATAAAAAAATTATCCAAAATTTTTTAAACATATTCTTGAGAATTTAAGGGGGGGCACTGCCCCCAATTTATAACCTGCGTCCGCCCATGCCTATATATATACCTACACATGCATATTTGCTTCCATAGTTTCCAATTTCATATCCTCTTACTGTTAAACTTAAACCCTTTGATTGGTATAAGAAAAGAGTAACTTCATCATCATCATAATGAGTCACTTCAACATTGAGCAAGAAGCCCCTGGTGAGTCTTTATTATATCATTCAGCATAATGCATGTCAGCAAAAACGTTCCTATTTTGGAACAACAAAACATGCTTTCCTATATGTTAATTTCTTATTTTATCCAAATAGATTGGCCACAAATAAAGATGAATTGTCCATCTTTGCATGCTCAATCTTCCTTAAATTAATGTCCTGTATTTAGATTTAACATGAAGTTTCAACTATACTTAATTTATTAATGAGAAAGAAGTTATACAATAATAGTATTTTATAACATCATTCAATCATTACTCATGTATGATAAATTTATTAATGTTTATAATAATTATTTTAAAAGTCACACTGACAATTATTTATTATTTATAATTAAATTATAATATAAAATTATTTTATACTATCATACATAATCACTAAACTCTCTTTAATTCTCATGCGAATTGTGAATATCTTTCTAAATGAGATTAATGACATGCATGCATGATATTATTATATACAATGAAGCAGTATCATATCCACCTTCAGTTGAGGCCTATCCTCCGGCTCCATGTGCTACTGCCCCACCACCTATGGGGTATCCTTCCAAGGATGGTCCTGCAGCTGTAGGGTACCCCCAACAAAGAGTTCCAGAAGAAACCAAAACCAGGGGTGATGGATTTTGGGAGGGATGGTAGGTTCATTGCCAACATATATCACTGCACCTTATATTTAGTTCTAGCATTTCATTAACACAAATATTTTGTTTTTGACCATTTTTTCCCCCTTTTCTTGCAGTTGTGCTGCTTTATGTTGCTGCTGTGTCCTGGATTGTTGCTTCTGATCATCGCACAGATCTGTGTATTCTTTTTTATTTGTGAAAGAAAAAGGATATGTCCTCTTGGACAGCGTTTATTTTATCCTTTGTCAGATGCTTCCATTTCCGTTATACTTTGAATTTTATTTTATTTTTATAATGTATACTTAGTAATTATCATATGATTTGTTATTAGTGAGAGAAAATTATCATAAATATTGCGTTGAGAACATTCTAACGGTTGATAACCAATACATTATTAATGTGGTGTGCTTGATAAATAATCCTACAAGGTACTTAGTGATTTAATTCTGAAGTTTTGTATATGAAAAAAAATATTAGTTGGAAGAAATGTCTTGATTTACCCTAAAAAAATTTAAAAAAAAAAAGTAAATGTATTAAGATTTAGGGTGTGTTTGGATAACTATGAAAATTAAATTATTTCAGTAATCGATTATATGTATAATCAATTATTTTTATAAGATCAAAAAAAATTTCAATGTTTTGGATAAACTATAAAACTAATCATTAGTCTCGAGTTTTGTTACACTTAAATTCTTTGTCCATTTCCAAAAATGTATTATGTAGGGATCAAATATATGTCTTTTTCCACATCAATTGAATATCAAAATTAGTTTTTGTTTAGATAAATTTGCTGAAAATTGATTTCAAGATAATTAAATTTTTTATATGTAAAAAAAATTACATAATAAAAGAGTATGAAAATACCTGAAAAGGAAAAAAAAAACTGTTGAAAAATAATCATTAGCTACAAAATTTCATATTCATAAAAACAACTTATTTTTTTAAAAACAAACTTTTTACAATGTTTTGTGGTAAAGTTAAAAAAATATAGATTGAAATGATAAATTTGTGACATTGTATAATTTTGGGAGAAAAATACAATTAAACATATTTAACTTTATATCATAAAATTCTAAATTATGACTTAGAAAAAAAAATTATCTCGTAACTTTTACTTATCATGCAAGTGTTGCCAGATTTTCAATGTTAGAAAATTGTTTAAGACTAAAATTACCTATCAATGAAATACACTAGTCTAGTCGCTCATTATTTTTTCTTATAGATCATATATATGTTTTGCTAAAAGTAACTCTATTCAAATTTGATAGGACTATGATGATAAAAAGTTTCTTCTAATTATTCAATAGTAATAAATATATTCACAAATGAGGGTACACAAATGCATTTTCTTTTTCTCAATTTAATAAAATAACATGTGTTTATCTTAAAATTTTATATTTTACACTTTCTAATTTTATGTAACTTATTTTCAAATGAGGATAAGTAAATGTACCTCGTTATTTCAATAAAATCATGAGTATTTGCTTTAAAATTTTATATTTTACATCTTTTATGTTTTTGAACTCTCTCTCTCTCTATATATATATATGTATATATATGATAATTTGTATTAAATTTATTTTTCTAAATTAGTTACCCCCACCGATTTAGAATTCTAAATTTGTCACTGTTTAACACAATTATATTTTTAAGACTCGAAGTCGAGACCTCAAGCTAAGTTCTATGTGAGGATGACTCGGAAGAAACGTAAAAAAAAATGATTAAGTGGCTTAAGGATTTTACATGATGGTCTTAAAATATTAAAATATTATTGTATTTATATTTTAATATTAGTTTTATTTTATTTTAAGATTTTAAGAGCATCTTTAATGAGAATTCTTCAACTTAAGAACCTTTTTTTCCATCAGATCTATCACTATACATGCTCTGAAAATCTCTAGCTTGGAGGTTGGGTTCCTCCTCAAGAGCTATGCCCATTTCAAAAAATATTTTTTTTAATATCTCTTTCTCTAACTAATTGATAAAATTTGGTTAAGTGGGATCCTTTGTAGAACCCACAAAAGTGGCTCAAGAATTCAATGTAAAATTTACCATTAGAGCAAAAAAAAAAAAAAAAAAGGAAAAATTCTTACATCTTATGTGACATCATGAAATCCAAAAAAGTAATTCAAAAATTCAAAATTGAGTCTACCATTAAATATGTTCTAAAATCATTCTATACAATTCTTAAGTCATTTAATCATCTTTCTTTTAGACTTCCTTAAGCTCATCATAATACTTTAGTTAAATTAGAAAAATCTCACACCAATTAATCCATCCAATATCTTTTATAATCAATTGTAAGAGAAAAAAATATTATTTACCTCCTCTCCAATATAGCATGAATCGCCAGTATTTTAGTATGAACATATATTTTTATACAATTAAAATT
The DNA here is from genome assembly GCA_007407185.1 of Glycine tomentella. Lineage (NCBI taxonomy): Eukaryota > Viridiplantae > Streptophyta > Magnoliopsida > Fabales > Fabaceae > Glycine > Glycine tomentella. The sequence continues at coordinate 471,768 of PYAF01003870.1, forward strand.
TATAATAAATAAATTATTTTATAATAACTAGATTTTTTTAATATATGAACTATACTTTAAAATTATGATAAATAATTTATATTGTGATATATAATTATTTTTAACTAATTAAATATTTTTTAAATAAAAATATCAAAAATTAATTTAATAGTAATAATAGAAATGATCAATCTGGTGACATGTGATAAATTGGGAGATATCATCTCAGATAAATATCTACTATCTCAGCCAAAATTAACAGAGTTAGTACAAAAAATAATGGATTAATCATTTTGGTCTAACAAAACATTGTAAGAATAAAGTGAAAATTTTAAAATTTAAGAGATTACACTGAAACCAACAAATCCAAACTCAAATTATATTTAAGTTTTTGCAGATGTTCAAAATGCATTTTGTGTGAGTATTGTAACAATAAGGATCAATTTGAACTATTTTTAAAACATAAAGGATTGAAGTGAATTATTTTTAAAAATAGGGAATGAAATTGAACAGACAAAAAATAAGATAAGAATTAAATGTGAATTTTAGCCTTAATTATGGAGAAAATAAAACACAAAATATATATTTTATATTATAAAATAATAGATAATTTGGGGGTTGACTAAAATCATACTTTTTTTTTCTTTTTCAGGATAAATCATACTTATTTCAGAATGGAGGAAATGGCACAACATGTTTACTACCGTATTTAACCTTTGTAAGAAGGAATTCACATTTTAACATTATATATACATTTCACTTTTCAAATTTATAGTTAAAAACGTACTTAACCATAAATCGGTAGTTGTATGTATGAGTTTTACTAACCATCAATGATAAGGAAAATAAATTTCTTTGTTAGCTAAAAAAATTGCATTAAATCGTAGGTTTATCTGGTACAAAATCATATAAAGAATGTAAATTAAGTGCATAAAGACTCAAAACTACGCGTGGAAGTTGGAGATTTGGAAGAATAAGCAATGAAAAAGACTTGTGTACGTGGCAAACCAGTTGTACATCCACGTGGCAACAGAAGGTTTTGATGCAACAACGACTTTATTTTTCAATCAAATAATATAATATAACAACGCGTTTATATCTGTTCCACGCGCCATTTGATGTTCTATTGCATTAAGGAACCATAGCCACCAAAGAATCTATAAATACTGCTAGGCATACATATTCATTTTTCATAGTTTCCAATTTCACATCCTCTTATTGTTAAACCCTTTGCTTGCACAAGAAAAGAGTAACTTCATCATCTTCATCAACATGAGTCGCTTCAACAATCAGCAAGAATCCCCTGGTGAGTTTTGATTACATCATTAATGTTAGCAACATGGTTTCATATGTGAATTTTCCTTTGATCCAAATAAATTGACACCATATTTGCATGCTCAATACTCATTCAATAATATGTACTTTCTTTTACATAAAGCTTAAGCTAAAATTAATTTGTTACTTTCCATGAGAATTGTGCGTGTCTTTCTAAATGGGATTGATGACATGATATTATGATGCAGCCGTATCATATCCTCCAGCACCACATGTTAGTGCCCCACCACCTATGGGTTATCCTTCCAAAGGTGATCCTACAGCTGTAGGGTACCCCCAACAAAGAGTTCCAGAAGAAACCACAAGCAGGGGTGATGGATTTTGGAAGGGATGGTAAGTTCATACTTCATATACCTTATATCTATTTCTAGCTTTTTCAGCAACATGCACCAAATCTTTGTTTTAACTTATTTTCCTTCTTTTCTTGCAGTTGTGCTGCTTTATGCTGCTGCTGGGTCCTGGATTGTTGCTTCTGATTGAATCATAGCACAGATTTGTGTTTGTCACCATGTTTTCTTTTTCACATTGCTAGTTTCCTATTTGTATTCTTTGTAGTTTAGAAGAATAAGGATCTTTATCCTCTTGGACAGCTTGTATTTTATCCATTTTGTTGATGCTGCTCTTTTTCATTGTACTTTGAATTTTTTAATGATGTATTTAGCTATTATTGTAAGATTTTTTATTAATAAGAGAAAAGTTATCATAAATTATTGAGTTCGAGAAACATTCTGATTGTTTGCCGAACTTGGTGTTTCAATCCCAGACGCTAAATATATGGATGAATAAAGATTAACCATTAAATTAATTTGAGTCTAGTACGGGTAGGAGAATATTAGTATCCAACTCGTTTTATACATATTAGTTTATGTAAAATATTATATTTAATGTTAAAAAAATAGTGTATTATGGTCCTAAGTTTTAATATCATACAACAGAAATTTCATTTAATAACTTAATTTTCTCGTTTTAAAATTAAAAACTCTTATTATTGTTAATATTTTCATCTTAAGCATAATAAAATTGGTTTTAAATACTTAACTTAGGAACATGTAATATATCCAATTTTACTAAAATTACTACGCATATACCCTTCAACTTCAAAACACAAGTTTGAAGTTTTTTTTTTCTGAATGAAGTTAATTTTACTAATTTAATTATTAAATATATTTATCATATTTTTAATATATATATATATATATATTTTTTTTAAAATTATTACCTGTTAAATTTTTTATTTTATTACTTGATTTTTTGGATTTTTGCATTTGATATCTAGCGTAGTCTATTCCGTTAAGTAATGATGTGACTAACAAAATGTCACATAATTTGTATCACATAAGTTCTCATATTTTGCACGTCATTTACTTTTTTTTTTAATTTTAATAGATTGCTAATGAATAATCTAAAATGTCAATTTCTTCCTCTTCCTCAATCACTCCCTTTCTTTCTCAGACAATCTTTCCAAAACACTCAGTCATATTAGGTTCTATGTGTTCGATTCACACTATGTGCAAAATTTTCTTGGGTCAACAACAGTAACGTATCGCTAGCAGAATTAGTCTCTGACCCAATGCGTTGAGAGACACTCGTGATCTCTGACTTAAGACTAAAAAATATTTAAAAGCCATATTAGGTTCTCTTTGACAAAAATCAAACAAAAACAAACACATACATGAATCGTCATTGCATAATCGCAATCGTTGCATAACCACCGTCGACCTTGTGGCCATTTTCATTTGTCATCGTACCTCCATCTACAATGTCACTCCACGGTTGCAAACCCCTCCAAGAGCCACCACTTCAAACCTCTCTCAAAGAGTCATCACAGAAGAACTTAACACCCATTTTAAAATCTTTTGTGTTTGCATGCATTTATGTTCAGGCGATCAAGAGGAGAAAAGCAAGGCTAGGGGAAGTTGAAGATCAACGAACTAGAAACACCAACTTACTTTGGATTTGCCTCCTCTGCCTCTGCAGATTGTTCGGTGAAGATATGCATGAAGATCTGAAGAGTGTTCATAATTTGAGTTGCAGATTTGAGTTCATTTTTGCCTTTGTAGATTTGAGTTGATCTTTGATGTTTTGAGTGTGCATGATCTGAGTTGCAAATCTAAGTCCATTTTTTCGCTTTTGTTTATAAATCTCATTGATTTTTTATGTTGTGTGTTTATGTTCATCGTAGATTCTAATAATGCATTGACCAAGGAAGAAACACAAGGGTATTGTAAACCTTTAGTTAACGATTTACAAAAATTAAAAAAACATAAATGATGTGAAAAATCATGACAGAACAACTCAATACACCTCAACATTATATGACACCAATAACATGACATTTCGTCAATCACATAACTACTTAATAGAATCAAGCTAACGACAGCTATCAAATAAAAAAATCTGAAAAAGCTCTAAGTAACAAACCAAAAGAAAAATATTAGGCAACAATTTGAAAAAGTGTATACTATAAGTATGAAAAAGATATTTAAGTCAAATTTTGACTAACATCAAGCTAGACCGGGCGTAGCTATAGCTAATTGTCCTTAACTCTCGTTGTCAAAGACACAGTACTTAGTCATTTCACCCATTCAAGATCGCATTTGATATTATTTCGATCAACAATCGGTACCATGAGAAAACAGAACTGCCATAAAAAAATGAAATCCCACTAAGTTTTGTTAGCTTGAGCATCAATATCCTCCATCCCATTTATTCGATAACAAATTGAAATACTCCTGTTTGGATTTTTGTTTTTCACCTGACACATCGTTCTAATTAAGGTGCCCAGAAACTACCTTCAACTCCATACCCCACATAATAAGTACAGTCAATTACAGGAAATGTGCTTACCAGAGTCTAGTATTTTCAACCATTGCTTAGATATTATGTAGTTTCAAAATGAAATGCTTCACCTTATCAAATGCCGAACCAATCTTGCATATCGGTAAGATGCCATGGAATGAAACAAGTACTTGCTGAGATTCTCGCTCCCAGCCTGAACTCAATCGAAGTACAGCCTGAACTCAATCGAAGTATAGGATACAACTTCAATAATAGGTACAGTGGGGAAAATAAACCAATAACGATGTGAAAACAAAAATAGACGACAATCAAAACGTTTTCTTCTCCATCTCTCAAAAATGGTTCCCAACACTTGGCTCCCTTCCCACATCTAAATTCATCTCAGGTTTTTATAGCTGCTGGTGTTTCTTGTGATCTGTCTCTTATCAGTGTTCAACTCAGATGGGGGGCGGGAGGGACATCAAGAGTGATTCCAGCTTGGATTTGTCCCCACCCAATAAGACGCCAATGCTTCTCAACACGTCGACTAAGTGCAATCTTCTCACCCTTGCTAGTGCACACAGGGGAAGTGAGTTGCAACTTCGCCAAGTCATTCTTCACAGCAACTACTCTAGCCCCTGTCGACATTGATCCAATGTTCAACATTAGCATCTCTCCTTTGGCCAGCTTGGATACCTTCCCCTGTCTCTCAGACCCTTTTGTTCGGACACCAAGGAGCCGCCGAAGCAGGAAAAAGTTTACCTGCAAGACCAAATGCAGAATTCATCTGTCAATAAAGAATTCCAACCACAAAAGGGGAAGTGCGGAACTGAGTCTCATGGTTCATGGGAGATGTGACAAAATAGAGTTTAGAGAAGTCCACATCTTGACCACTGACCCAATCCCACCAGATTAGCAAGCAAAAGAGATGAATTGAGATATTTTATAAGGATCATTATCCTCATTCATGGCAGAAGGCATAAATGGATAACTAGGCATAGCCACCTACCTCAAGTTCAACAAAAACCTCAGGTAGTGATCCAACCTCTCCCAAAACTTGACCTACCAACCTATCAGCACGTGTCAAAGTGGGATCCATTGTTGTCCCAACACCAATTAGGCCTCCAGGAACAGCAAATTGAAGCTCATTTTGTTCAGCATACAATGAAACTATTCTTGAGTATATGGGCGTGCATCTGATATTTCCACTCTCATCTTTAACAACAATCCCAGGACGAACTTCAATGAATTGATTGACCTTCAAAACACCCTTCAGAGAACAAATTGTCAGATGAGTCTGATGTCCATGGTCTTTTAACCACTTGAAAGTTCATAATTACAAATTCAATGGGTTGTGCAAAAACACCAGACAATTGCATTCCTTTATTTTGGTTTGGAAATAAAATGGCAGTCTATCTAGGTATTTTGGAAAATTGCAACCATAAAAAGATTCCAAAAAGAAAAGACAATGCAATGCAACAAATTAGTAGGGAACTTGCTTCTCATTCATGGAGCATCCATATTAATAGTGGACAACTTGCCATTATTTGTAAAAGCACTTTGAAATTGTAGCATGGATTAAACATTTTAAAAATTATGCATTCCATACATTATTGGATATTAATATCTGTGAATGACGTCAGTGCTAATCAAGCATGATACATGGGAAATTGACCAAAAGACCTACCCTCAGAATGCTCCCACCAGCTACACCTCCTTTTATTTCATCAACCTCATAACCGGGTTTATTGACATCAAATGACCGAATAACGATCATATTAGGTGGAGAAACAAAATTCCTTTCAGGGATTGGGATCTTCTTCACAATATACTCGCACACAACATCAATATTGTACTTCAACTGTGCTGAAATAGGTACTACTGGTGCACCATCAGCAACAGTTCCCTGGTAAGTCACAAAAAAAGGGGGGAGAATTATCATGTAAGTTATTGAAAAGGAATTCACTTGTGTAAAAGAAATCTCTTAACAAAAAAACTTACTTGTATAAACTTTGAAATTGCCTCATGCTGATTGATTGCCACATTTTCTTGAATCAAGTCTACCTTGTTCTGAAGAATTATTATGTGCTGTAGACGCATAATTTCCACAGCAGCTAAATGCTCAGAGGTTTGTGGTTGTGGGCAGCTTTCATTGGCAGCAATGAGTAGCAAAGCTCCATCCATGATTGCTGCTCCATTAAGCATTGTAGCCATAAGAATATCATGTCCCTACAGGAATTGGAAAAGTGAAAACAAAATCATACAAATGTAAAAACAAACAAATATATGTTAAATGATTTAGCATTTGACTGAAGACCTGTAATTACTTGGCTTATAAAAAGGATACCCATAGAAATATGGAAATCCAACACCATATGTAAAACAGTGAAAATCTTAGGCGCTCAGTTAGGTTAACCACTTTGGTTAGTTGGAATAGTTGGTCAGTGAGCTAGTTAGAGTGTGCAAGGTGATAGTCCATAAATAAGAGAGAGGAAGATTATCTTTAGTTTTGAAGAGGAATTTGGTAAGGATTGATAATTTCTTCCAATGTACTTGGTCTCCCTCTACCCCCTTCCAATGACTTTCTCTTTGCAGAGCTAAAAAGCATGCAATATGATCTACCCTCCTCACCAGTACTTCCAGTGACTTTCTCTTTGCATATAACCAAACCACTTTAACTAATTTTCTGCCATTTTTCCTTGATATGAGTCATACCAATATCTCCTCATATACAATTGTTTCATATTGTTATTTCATGTAAGGCCACATCCATCTCTCTTCAATGAAGACAACTTTTCTTCAATATTCTGAACCAGTACCTATCATGCTCCCAGAGCATCAGATTTTACTTACTCTAAACCATTGAATACATACTAGTCCACTACCACTTCTATAGCACTGTAAGTGTAACTACAGGCAGTGATGAGTAATATTGCTGAGGAGGTATACATCTATTAGTAAGCACCTACGGATTTTTCACTATGTATGTGTGTTCATACATACATTATGCATATAAGCACACAATATCCATATCTTACTGCCATTTAAGGAATCGGGAGAGAAGATGCCAAGGAAAGATAATGCATAAAAGTAAACATGTCTCAATATATCTAACCAAATGTGCAGGCATATCCATATTATCTATTAGCGAAATTATGCATAAAACAGCCCTAAATAACAAATGTAAGTTCAGGGCTTTACCGGACAATCCACAAATGAAACATGTCTCAGCAATTTCATCTTGCTGTTTTCAAATCCTGGCACGTCACACATAGGACTATCTTCCTTTCCACTTCCATAAGCCCTGTAGAAAAAAATTGATCAGCTCACCCAAAGTTAAAATAATCTGATATCATAATGGCAAATGTAAAATAAATACCCACTTGTAGCACATAGGCCTTGGACACCGTTCATCTTCACACTTGTATATTTTTGCATTAGCATAGCCAAGCTTGATTGTAATGTTACGCTCCAACTCATTTTTGAAACGCACAGTCTGCACAGCATTCATGAAAACAACAGAGGTCAACAGTGTAAATATCCAAGGCTAACGGAGAATGTGTATTAAGAATAAAATATGGCATGCTTATGTGTAATCATTTTTCCAAAATGAAGATGGAAAAATCTAATGTTGTCAAACTACTATGTAGCCTCTACGAAAATATAACCTCTTCTTAGAGGAAGGCTTCAATTAACCAGAGTTAATCAAGAGAACCTAAGTCCCCAATATAGACATACAATTTATCCATGACAAACTAAAATATACATGTATACATATATTGATATATACATATTGAAACAAACCTACTAGCCACAAGCTGCACACACCCACACATATATACTAGCAATAACCTTAAGAGTTAAGACATTGAGCAAATACTTTCTTTTCACATGAAATAAATCACATCAATAATATATGTTTAAATATGTTCCTGGTAAAAAAAAAATTCCAGAACACCATGTTCAAGGGATTACATATATCCAATATATATTTACATACTGCCACCCTCATCCCTACTCCCCCAAAGAGAAAAAGACAAAGGAATACCTGGACTCCTGATATTGCTTTCACAACTGTTGACTTGCCATGTGCCACATGACCTATAGTGCCTGTCAGGATGCAATTCATTACATCAGCATCAACAATCACAAATGGAAAAGAAGCTTACACAAAAAATTTAATGAGAGAATTATTTAAGTTCTAGAGTTTAATTTTCATGCACCATCAGTGTTTTTACACTGTCAACCAATTAGAAAGCACCCTACTTATGACTTTTAAAATAATTTTTACAAAAAACAACAGTCTTACCATACATGGCAATATATATTTGGATAATAATATAAAAACTTACACTATCAGTGCATTGTAAATACTAAAACTAAATCATAAAATGAGAGAAAATATTACCAATATTAATAGTAGCCTGCCGAGATATGACTTCTGGAGAAAGTGGATGCAACTTTGTCACATCCAACTTACTGAGGTCTTGTTCCATCAAACCCTTCCGTGACATTTTGACTGCTTCCAATGAAATCTTAACAGATAAACTAATTTATGACTTGCCAACTAAACTATCTGCATGTATATATCACAGGACAAGAAAAACTAGCATCAGAATCTACAATTTCTTTTCTTTATGCAAACGTATGTATATAAACATATCAGACAGAATCTAATTCTCTGTTGTCTTATCCTACCATGACCCCTGATCAGGTAAAATATGTATGCTCCAGACAGTTTCATTATTTTCTCTACAAAATAAAAAATGAAATCTTTCAAGAAAGTATAAAATGTTACTGTTCAACATTTTTTGTATAATTTTAATTTAAGAAAGAGGTGCAAAGAAACCCCTTAAGATTTGTGACATTTATAAATAGATTTTTCATCTTTCAGTTCAGGAAGTTACGCCCTAAAAGCATAGCAACATAGCTTCTCTACATACAAAATTTTTGCAAAGGAAACAATAGTAGGTTGCTGATTTAAAAACTTAAGCCCGAGAGTGAAATTAAAGATGAATTTACTAAACAAAATTGAAGTCTTCTCAAATCAATGTAGTTCTCCTCCATTCTCCCTTTTCATAATTGCTATTCCCAACAGCAATTAACACATTGAGAAACAACATAAATGATAACTATTTTTAACTTTGGACAAAATCATTCTCTCAAATAACATCAAACAAATTTATTTAGTTTCACCACAGAAGAAGATATCATCATAGTCTTCATCTTACCTATTCTAACTCCCATCCACTAAAGGCAATTTAGATGAAATTGAGCAGACCTATAGCTTAAAAAGTCCAAATATTGGGAGTTGCACATGCTAGGGAAAGAAAAATATAATAATAATACTACTTGTGCGGACTCGTTCAGACTCACAAGCTCGGCGCAAGTCAGTGAGTCTAATTTTTTTTTTAATGAAATGACCCACCCAGGTGTCGTGAATATAGGAGACTCGATTACGGTTCTTCTTTGTCACAGTTGCACTCCTTTTTCTCTTCAATTCTTCCTGGTTTCCTTCTCTCTGAACTTCAAATCCATCTTTCTCCGCATTCCTTTCTTATTTGTGATCCTTTCTGTTTGAGCGGCACTAGCTTACTGCACTTAGGGTTTTAGATGTCTTTCTATATATTTGGTCTGTTTTGTATTGTTGGGCCTGATCTGTTTGAGTCCAACAACTATTTTTTTATATTTTCGCTGGCTTCATTGCTTGATACGAGTGCTGTTTTTCTTATTGGAAAAACGTTTGAAATAACAAAAGAGGGTAGAGAAGGAAAAAAGCAGCTCAAGGCAACTAGAAAGTGAAAATTAGAAACAGAGATGACGTAAAACGGCCAAGCTAGAGTGCTAGACTTCAAAAATTGATATTATAAAAAGCGGCAATCATTCATATAGTAACGAAATGCAGAGAGCAAATTCGACCACTGTTAATGTAGGTAGCGCAAAATGGAAAAGCATGCTACAGGGATTTTATATTTATCTAAAGTTTTATATTCGATTGGGATTATACATTGCATTATCAAGGATTTTTCTTACCTTTGGGTTATAAACCTATAATATTATTGCATAATCAATAACATCGACGTCACCAACGCTTCTTCATAGAGATTCTAAACCCCAAATCGGAGGCATACTTTGCCCTAACAGTAGAACAATACTCTTAGAGCACTCATCTTGACTCACACAACGATATACACAAGATAAACATATTAAGAAGAAGTGTTCGATGCAAAATGACAGAGAAAATTACAAAAATCAAAATTAAAAACAAAATAAGGATTATTACCGATTAGCGGTGTCTCCGAGTGGCTGAGTACAACTACTACAGTGAAGAATTTTGCTCGAGCAAAGACGAAGCAGCTCTTCGAAATCGATTCTGAAAATTGAGAATGGAGGAAGCTCGAACAAAACCTGATTCGCGGCGTCTACTTGGAATTGATGGTTTGAGAGTGATGAAAGTGGCTGGCTAGGTTTTTGCTTTGCGTGCAGAAGAAGGGGGGCCAATGGGTCTTGGGTTTGGAAAGGATTCTGGGCTTTAAATGGGCTGAGAATGTAGAGATAAGATAATTGCTATTCCTACTTCACAACTTTATGTTCCCACCTGTTATTTTTCAGAAACGGACATAAAAGGACACTTTGCTCTCTTTCTATGTCTGTTTAGAATTAGATACACCACCAAATCGCGATTACGTTTTTGCTCAAGTCTGCTTACTTTTTTATAATTTAGTTATTTTTTTATATATAATATAATTTAGTTATTTTAAAATATGTTTTATGAATTACAATAATTAAAAATAAGACATTTTCTGAATAATAATATTTAAAAAATGGATTTTAAATTATATAGTTTAATATAAATAACGTATAAAATTTGCCTAAAATACTTATTGAAAATATAACTAAGATATTTTTAATATACATTAAAAAATTTCAAATATGTTTCATAAATTAAATTTTTAAGTCTCTCTCTATATATGTATATAGCTATTAAATTGTGTGATAATTAATTTTATTTAATAATATACTCTTTATTTTTATACTAAAAAATATATTTTTATGATAGATAGACGGGTAGAATGTCATATATTTATAAAACATATATAAATAATTAGTTAATATAATAAAAAATATTATACTCTACAATCACTTCTTTTATACAATGTAGCTCCTCAATCAGCCGCGAAATGAATCCAATGGCCCAGAAAGTTACTTTGGATCTAGATGGGGGAAAAAAATTGTAGTGGAATAAGTTTATGTATTTAGGATGAGCATGGGAATTTTGTAATGGCAAGAACATACTGCAAGCAGCCATGTATGGAAGTCCAAGAGGATGAAGCTTGGGGCCTCTTATCATCAGCAATCAAGTTCATTTCATCTTTGGACTTCAACAATGTTATGTTTGAAGTTGATAACAAAGGAGTGGTGGATAAAATAAGGAGTTCAACTACTAATCTTTCTGAATTAGGGAAGATAATAATTGAATGTAGAAGTTTATTAGTCCTTTTGGTCTGTTTTCTAAAAGCATTTCTAGAATAAGAAAGTAAAAAAAAAAATGAAATGAGTTTTCCATAAGTTAAAATGAGTTTTTCATTAATTCATTTGTAGATCTCATCTCATCTTTTAGAGAAACTATATTAGTGAGCTACTAAAAATTAGCTAATTGGTAGATTATTTTTAGTTATAAAAAAGTTCATCTCATTTTTTCTTTTTTTAAAAATGCTTCTAAAAAAACTTACCCAAACATAACCTTAATCCACCTTATGTAATTGGTTTGGCTAACAGACAAATTAATAGTGTGATTCATCAACTTGTTAGGGTGGCACCAAATTTAGTCTCTATACTTGTTATCATGTCTTTTTATGTATTGAGCAGTTGGTAATGAATAAAATGGTATGAGTATATTTCAGTAAAATAAATAAATAAATAAAGGATCCGAACGCAAAAGATATCCTCTTTAATTTGTTTATAGTTTGTCAAAAAATTGACATTGTATATAATATTACCCTCTTGTAATTTTTATAAGAACTAAATTAAAAGGTTTTTTTTATTAATTTGTATAAGAATCAATTTTTCGTTTTACAAAAATACCCTCAATTAATCATGGGTCACTTTTCTTAATACAATAAAAAAAAAAAAAAA
>PYAF01003870.1:489192-504853 GCA_007407185.1 Glycine tomentella
ATTAAATATCACACCTGATATATTAATCATTTTGTGATTTTGCATATTTTTAAATGTATTCTTAATAAATATATCTCAATAGTTAATTTTTATTAAATAAAGATCATCTCATCAAAGATAAAATCATGACATTAATTTACTACAACTGTTTATATTTATTTTTACACTTAAAATAATCATATGCTCACATTAAATAAATAAAACGTGCTAAATAAACAAATCAAATAAAAATTATCATATTCTTTAACATACGTCTATATTCATTTTTATAATTAATTAAAAAATAAAATTCAAATAAAATCACTCAAAGACTCATTTTATCTTAAAAAAAATCTAGTATAATATAAAAGTAACATAAAATGAATGAAATTAATCAAATTACAATAATATCGCGACACCAGTTTCCCTTTCCCTATCTTTTTGTTTCGTAAATATATCTTTTTGCCGCGACAAATGCTGCCATCATCCACTGTCCTGTCTCTCGCCGGAACCGGCGCCGGCGTTCCGGTGAGCTTTTCCGGCAAACTGGGTCACCTCGAAACCAAGTTTTCTCCAAGACCCAGAAAGGTTTTCAGCCGTTCGTGCATAGAGGGGCTTCCTTTACAACAAAACACCATCAATGGTTTAAAATCGAAGAAGAGAAACTCACATTCGAGCTTCGCATTCGGTAAAAAAGCCGAAGACAGCTTTTTCTCGGTATAATATAGTATTATTCTTTGCAATTTCCTTTTTATTTTATTTTATTTTATTTTATGTTGGTTAATTTAATATAGCTGCACAATAGCTTGTTTAAAGTTCGGTTACAGTTAGGATAACATTGCAACACCTTTTTTTGTATGTATATTAAAAAAAATCTTCTGGGTTCAGTTTAAATTTTGGGTTTCAACTTTCAAGGGGGGAAAAAACTTAGATGCAAGTATTATCTTCCTATAAAAATTGAAGTTTTTACCTTGGTAAATTATGTTGATTACCAACCTTTTAATGCAAACCTTTATTATGGGAATTATCGGATGTGAAACTTTAATTTTGATTGGAGAACATCAAATGTATCTAAGGAACTGTAGTTAAGTTTTGTCCTCTTAGAAAAGTGAGGTATTCAAAATTTGGAAGCTTACTTTTATAGAATGTTAACTTGTGCAATTTAAAAACCTTGAAGAGTCCCCTTTTTTCTGTTACAGTTTTCTTCTTTGGTAAACTCTTTATATATATATATAGTAATATTTATCTGGTATGTGTAGATACAGAATGACATGACAGTTTTAAGGATTTTTGCTTAGGTACATATCCACATATAATAATAAGGTTTATAACTTGTTACAAAATTAATTATAAAGGAGTGTAACAGGATGTAAAATACTTACAACAAAAGCCTTATCGCATTATGTAAAATAGTACTTTGAAGTTTTAAATTATACAAATTGAGTCACCCCAATTTTGTTGAAAACAAATACTGCTTTTTGAGGTAAAGAGAGAGAGAATAAATCCCTATGTCCTTAGTCTTCCTGTCAACAAGTGAACCTTGTCATCTTCCCCACGGTTCTTTACTATTCCCCTCCTCACCTGTCATCAAAACACGGTGTTAAGGGAAATTATCTAGGAATGTCGTTCTTTCGTCATCATTCTGTTTTTCTGTGGGTGTGTTGACTCATAGAGACAATGTTATTCATCATTGTATATTTTAGTAATGTACATTATGAACACACCTGGATTTTAACTGCTAGAATTGACTCAATTGAGAATACGGGATCCAGTGTCTTTTATAGGACTGTTTTGCATCTTTTATTTGTGTGTTGAACGAATTTATAGTTGTGACAATTCATGCTCGTATCAAATTTCAACTGGCTCCCTTTCTAAGTAAATTTAGATACTTCTGTATATCCTGTCAACTGAATTGTGATTGATGATCATCATTTAGGGTGCTTAAGTAACATAGTTTGTATACTTTGCAGGATGTAAATGGAGACACCGATGAGATGTACGATGAATTAATTAATAATTATGGAAAAGTGGTATTTAGTAGAAAAGACAAAAAGCCTGCTAGCGCAGAGATTGACGATGATGCTGAAAGCCTGTCATGTAAGCTAAAAGCAGTTTTGTCAAAAAAATTGCTTCCACCTTATTTACATTTATTTGCAATTTGTTATTTTCAACATTTTGGATTATATAAGTGGTTTAGGAATTAGGAGCATGTTATTTGAGATTCAACTGTGGCCTATATGATCTTCAGAGACCAAAAGTGCAAGATAGATGGAAAAGGTTTAGATTGATTATGCATTCAGAGGAAATAGAAAAAATGTAAATTATGTAAATCTCACATGGAGGTTTCCTTTACCTGAGTACTGAACCTAGAACTCAATTAATGGCAAACATTAAAGATACTGTGTAGTAGATAGAAAGATGCTACTATGTTCTGTCCATTAGCCCTTTTTGGAATCAGGCACTGTAACTGGTTGTTGCTTTCTTTTTTCAATTGTATTTTCATTTGAGAATTTTGAGTGCATCTATAATAATTTTCAAAGGAAAATACATAAAACATTTGAATGTATGATGAAAGTCTATTAAGGAAGGACACTTTAAAAATAAGTTGTGCCCATGTCATTTGTTAGAACATATTCAATTAAATTTTACTGGGACAATTTAACTTCTATCATTTATTTGTTTGAATCTGCTTTGTCCGTCCTTCTCAATAGAAAATCCTCTCTGCTGAAGACCTACTTTGTAAATATGTCTTCTCAGTTGGGGTGCATTGGTTTTTACTTTTCTGTTTAATTGCTCTGTACCATGGAATCCTTCTTTTAAAAATATTAGGTTATTTTCCTCTGAATACTAACATGCTATCTCTGGGTTTGCCCTTGTTGTCATACTTTTGTGTGTTCAACAGTTAGAAAACTAGTTCAGTTACTTTGTGTTTATATGAATCTATTTTAGAGAGAGAGAAATATACTGTGCCTCAAGTATTACCTAAGTGTTAACTGCCATGTTTGTAGTTGCTGTTGAATTGGCCACGGTTGCAAGTGAGGTTAAGGCAGGAGATATAAAGGTCTTGTTTGTGAAGCCACTTGTTTACTGGACTCGATTTTTTATCATAGCTACAGCATTTTCTCGTCCCCAGATTGATGCTATCGGGTATGGCCTTTGTCATTGATCTATTTATATTTAGAAGGTAATGTTTGAGGATGTCTCTTTGCTGTGCTGAAAGCAGGATATATTCATTTATGTTGATATATCATTTTAGGTCCAGAATTAGAGATCGAGCTGAGAAGAAATATGGAAAAATTCCAACCGGGGACACAAAACCCAACTCATGGACCCTGTTGGACTTTGGTAAGTGATTTTACACCGTAATAGCATAACCTGCTAACAGAAACTCTTTAATCACAATTTCACTTAAGAATAAAGTTTTAGGTGCCATCACATTCCAACCTCCCTTCAAACAGGTGCTATGTAGTCCTGCCACTCAAGTTGACCCAGATGGGTACTTGCCCTTATTTTACTCTATAGAACATGTCTCCAAGTTCTCAGTCAGATTCCAACCTAGTTTCTTTTATGATGAAAAGAAATAAATTGAATTAATTAAATTCAATTTTTCTTGTTCGATCTCAGAATAGCCATTCACCTGAAACCAATCTGCTTCCATTTCGACTTTCCTGAAGTGAGCTTGGGCTTTTTCTAGCTGTTCAATGGCCCCTTCCCGTAATTCTTGAGTGTCGAATAGCTCTCAAGATTTTCTGTTTTCGATTATCTAAGAAGTCACTTTACAAAGGGAGGAATTGTATTTTCTTGAAGGATAAAATATCTACCTTAAACTTAACAAAGAGCACAGCCTGCTGCAGAAAGCAAGAGTACATCAATACAGTAAAGCCCTTTAATTGTCTGCCTTTACCAAAGAAATCTCTTGAAGCTGGCCATTGCACTTCTGTGAAGGTTTCAAGTGAGAGCATACCTGTCGGGACCCGAAAGACAGTGAACTATGCCTAAGTGGGGCGAAGCTAGAGGAAACTCTGGTGGAGACCCGCAGCGATACTGACGTGCAAATCATTCATCTGACTTGGGTATAGGGGCGAAAAACTAATCGAACTGTTTAGTAGTTGGTTCCCTCCGAAGTTTTCCTTAGGATAGCTTAAGCTTGCTGGTTCTATCAGGTAAAGCCAATGATTAGAGGCATCGGGGGTGCAACACCCTCGACCTATTCTCAAACTTTAAATTGGTAGGACGACGCATTTGCTCTGTTGAATCGCGCCATGGAATCGTGAGCTCCAAGTGAGCCATTTTTGGTAAGCAGAATTGGTGATGCGGGATGAATCAGAAGTTGGGTTACGGTGCCCAACTGCGTGCTAACCTAGACCCCACAAAGTGTGTTGGTCGTTTAAGACACTAGGAAGATACAACTGTAAAGACAAAACTTGTTAAAATTACACATTCTACTCCAACAAGATGCATAATCAGCAGCCTAAATACAGCGTACCTCAAGAAGATTATACCCTCTTTAATCCCACCAAAACCGTTTTAACCAGTCAACCAAAATTTGCTTCCAATTCCCAAAAAGCCTATATATTAACATTTCTCAATGCATGGTCAAGAGTTCACTTGTCCAATGGTGTAGGTCAGTCAATTAATGGAAACATGGCTTCACTAGTTCTGCATTAGGCTTTAATATCCAGAATTTATGGTTTGGTAACATTGTTAAGTACTGTCTGATCCTGGTTGGCCTTGTGAATGTTTCTTGATAACAGGTGATGTTGTTGTCCACATCTTCCTTCCCTCACAGAGAGCTTTCTACAATTTGGAAGAGTTTTATGGCAATGCAACACCAGTAGAGCTGCCTTTTGAAAATCAACCACCACCATTTCGCATTTGATGGAGCCTTTGGTTTGTCGGTAATGAAAAATTGAAGATGGATGATGACTATCTTTGATAAGGTCACTAATCACTGCCAGCTTTGGTTTGTTTACAAGAGTATATTTAAACATTCCAATGTGCTTATCAGCCCAAGGCTTTGAGTTTTCGTTTAGCTGGGAGGGGAGTGGAGAATCACCCAATGGGGAAGCGAAATGGCACAATTTCATTGCATTCAGAAGTTGTTTTCTGAACTGTACATTAGAGTGGTAATTCCCCTTAGAAAAACTGTAGCAAATGGGAATAGAGGCAAATGTAGTTGTCTGTCTTAAATTTGATTTCAACTAGTTTAAAATTAGGCTGGGTTTGTGAAATCTTGTATTTTTTTTCTTCTTCTATATTTCAAACAAGAGAAAGAGAACACAAGAAAATTTATGATTTAAAGGAACTTTTTTACGTTTTCTTTTGTTTTCTAATTTTAGTTTGGACTAAAAAATCAAAGCTATCAAGAAATTGTTAAAATGATAGTCATCTAGGTTTGAAGGTTGATAAACAAGCAAGCTTAAATGTTTGTATTTGTAATTTTGTATGATGAGTTTGGTTAAAATTTGATCGACTATTTTGGATTGAGATATGTTGATAACTGAATACAGTTAGGAGACAGTTCTTCGGAAGATAATATATTCGAGCTCTGTGTGAATGCATTTCAGTGCAATGAAAGATAATGCCTCTTGGAATGCACCGCTTCTGATTTCATAATTATAATTACGCAGCATAAGTAAACACGTCAAGCTTCATAGCATTGTGACAAAATACTATCCTGTTTAACACGACATAAAGGTATCCTGTTTATACTTTCTACCAGCTTGACATAACTCGAGGACAGGACAAAAAATTTACAACTAAACTTGTTGCAGACCATTTGACAATGATTGCATTCCTTCATGACCGATAGAGGCTTATATAGTTATCCTATTGATTTTGAAGCTGTTATCTTCATTTTATATATGGCCAACAACACCTCCATCAAGCTGTAGGGCTAAGTCTACCCTTCATTTTCATTGGATTGGCGTCTCATAATCCTAAGAGTTTCTAAGAAATCTATAATAAAACATCTATGGAATAAAACCCTGCAGCACGTTTCTTCCATTTATCTGCTTCAAAAGTTGCATATACAGACAGCAGGCATAAAACTCTAAAACCTAGCTACAGATAGGTTGAGAGCCCCCTTGAGAACTATATAGGCCTATCTTCACAACCTGATCTTATGTTGCATACACAGACAGCAGGCATAAAACTCTAAAACCTAGCTACAGATAGGTTCAGAGCCCCCTTGAGAACTACTATATAGGCCTATCTTCACAACCTGATCTTATGTCGCCCATACGTTGGAAGTCAAGGGGGACTGATTCCTGCAGACACCAAAACATGAAAATAATCTGTTAAACTTAATTGTTAAATTTATCATAAATTAAACATAGACAGTGAACTCCTCAGATGCTAGTGGACCTAAAACATATCATTATATCGAAGTTACATTACCAAAACATTAGTTCTGGTTCTTCTATCAACAACCAATCATTATATAACTGGCTTTCAGGTGCCTATCAACAAGCTTCCACTTCCTATTTTTTATCTTTCATATTACATGCCTACACTACTGGTATTTTATGTTCCATGACTGAGATGTATGTAACTCACGGCAATTTGGTTCACTCCAGGTTAAGATAGAATACAATATCTAGGGAAATTGGCATTGTTGCTAGTCTTAAGATACTAAGTAAACACAAAAGGATGTGATGTGGCAAGGATCACAGCCTTCTGACAAAAGGATATGACAAAGGATCAGCAACCTCCATGGTTCTTTCAATATGTAATTAAATGTGTTCACCATTCTTCATGTTACTAATCATAGCATTGAACACATTGATTGGCTAATGAAGAGAATTTGGCCAAAATACAATTATGTAAATTAATCATTTATGTTAAGCTTCAACTTCCCTTAACCTTTTCTTCACCCTGAAAAAAAATATGTAAATTCTCAGCTTTAGATACACCACCACTATTTTACAGTTTTAAATATAAAGTAGAATATGCATGATCATATGGACATGAAACTTGCAAAAGGAGAGTTGCAGTTAAAGTTAGCCGAGTGTTGACTAGCCTGTCTGAGTTTTGATGGGCTTCTGTCCAACCAGGTTCATACGCTTCAAGAAAACCCAGCTTTGCCTTGTTAGGTAAATCATGGGGATGGACAAATGGAACACCAAGTGGCCACCCTATCTCCATTCGTATATTTGCACATGGGCTATCAACGCTGTGAATGTGACTTTCACATTCCTTGAGATTACAGAACCGCAGCTTGATGCCTTTCTGATCAGCAATATCCTGGACCCTTTC
This sequence comes from Glycine tomentella, assembly GCA_007407185.1. NCBI lineage: Eukaryota > Viridiplantae > Streptophyta > Magnoliopsida > Fabales > Fabaceae > Glycine > Glycine tomentella. Next base: position 496,429 of record PYAF01003870.1, read on the forward strand.
TTTCAAAACTCTTTGAGCCTCAAGCCTTAACCTCTTGGAAGGTGGCAAAGGTTTGCTTTTGGGATTTTGCTTCCTTCTCCGCATCAAAGTCTTCTTAGATCCTGTACCAGCATTTCATCGATCCAAGGACCTGCTGTTAAAAACTTTCAACTACGGAATACTCTCAAAGCAGAATTGACACTAATTCAATCTCAATAGTGATACTCATAAAACAATGAAATCATTTCATGAAACACCAAATACAGAAATTTAAGTTTAAACTTCAGACAACCGGGAAATGATAACGTAAAGTTCTGCCAGAAAAACAATCTGTTGGGTAAAACTCAAGTCCCAAACCCACATTCTAAGATAATCTAAGTGCAAAATTTACGAATTCTTGACCTTTTCCTTATTCTTATTTTGGCAAATAAGCTTTTTACTAAAAACATCTGAACATGTTACCATCTGGTCATTCCTTTGAGCCTGGTGCTACTAATATAAATGAAAGAAGCTAACTACAAATTGATCAAACAGTAATAACATAATTTTAAATTTAGCTTGCAACTCTTGAGTTTGACACTTTGTAACATTTTTCATGAATAAACAGCTGAGACGTAGAAATAGCAATGAACTAATTATTATATAAAGAAGAAAATGTAATGCAAGCATGCAGCTTAAAGAACACCACCAATTATCAGTTCAAAATGTTTTATCTACTGTCAACAATATGTAAGTCTCAAATGTTGACTAAAACACACATCGGGCAGGATACAAAACTTTAATATACTTATTTTTGTTCATCCAGTAATCCATGGACAGTATCCTTTTATTCATCACCTAACTGGCAAATCAACATAGGCATCATCCAAAATTAAACATGTTCCCAAATGAAGTTTTGGAGAATATAAACAAGCGCCCTATCGTCCTATACTAGCATACAACAAATCCTATTCCAAATATAATTAGACTGTTAAATACCATCATGTGTTGGTTGGAAATTGAAGAACTGGAAACTAGGCCTGTTAAAGAGATGATCTGTTGGGTGAGATCTTTGCATAAAATCATCCACTGGGACAGGAAGCTGAAACTGAGCTTCAATTCCGTAACCTGCCGCTCGCATTTCTGAACAATCCAAATTGGTCATTGATTTAGGCAAAAGTTTGAAGGCTAAAGAACATCGTCCATACATATTAGCCTCCATATTAATCTCAGTTTTGTGCAATGCAGGGTTTACATATCCTGCAGTTGCTTGATAAAGAGCAAGCCCAGGAAAAACAATAGCTTCCTGAGGTCCCAGATCTTCATCCACAAGAATCCACCGGCCCTGAAAGTCTCTTACATGTAAACCTGCCCTATCGGACTTAACAAGCGATAGCAAGCTTTTATCAACTTGGTGATCATGGTCAGGATACATAATCATTTGGCCATCCTCTTGGGTAGTGGTTATATTATGATGCTGTGTCCCCTGAAATGATGGCCTTGCATGACAACAAACAGACAAAACAGAAGATGAAATTTCCCTATTTCTCAGCGGAACATTATCCAGTATTTCTACAAATGGAGAGCTGTGTAAATTCAAATGGTAGCTAATTGCATCCAGAATATCCCTTACTGCTTTTCCAAATAAGGAAAATATGTCTGGCAAACCTGCTGGGGGGAACCCGATGGAATTATTAGGTTCTGAAGGAGTCAATCCTGGTCTATAGTCAAAAGTTTCTTGCCACAAATGAGAATCTGCATAATAACCAGATGTTTTGCACCACTCACGAGACTCACCAGAATGGATTATATCTGCAGGTGGATACGTTTCCCTTTGGTGGAAATACAAGCGAGCAGATTCTAAACCAGATCGCAGAAGAGCCCCGTCACTTGCAGGAAACTGAATGATCACTGCAGAAAACTGAGCCAGAGAATGTGACAAAATTGAAACTGATATTTTATAGGAATCAGATGGTAACCCGTTCGAAGGGACTAAATCAGTAAGCTTCACACGACCTAAAGATGCCAGGCCACTGTCTGCCATGAAAACCTAATCTAGACTCTAGACAAGTACAATTCGGAGTATAAGATAAAAACCAATTTCATGTGCCACACCATCACACAGATCCGCCACGCCGGCGCCGATCTCCGCCATGATGCCGGAGACGAAAAATCTTAAAGAACACATGCATCAAGAAGTTATATCCCTATAACCCTCTCGATACAAGGAAGTCACATCAAGTTCTAGTGCATATACACAAGACCCCTTAATTATGCATATGGATCAAGATCAATTCATTAATGATTAGTTGATAAAAAGCATTAAAAATAGAGATGATAAATTGATATCATGAAACTTGCACTAAATAAAAATAAGGTTCATCTAATCCTAACCACAATGAGTTTAGCAAAAAATGATAAAATAACATATGGTGGAGATGAAGAAACTCTAAGAGAAATTGAGTTGAGTGTAGTAAGAAATCGTCTTCGAATACATTCTGAGTAATAGGACTTCAAAAATGGTTTTTATATTAGCTGGAATGTGTCTAAATGTAGTAACATCAAGAACAGCACCACCTTTAATCCAAATTAATTAAAGTCAGTATTAAATGAATCCAATGATGCATGTACCCAAATGTATAATTAAATCAATTAGGGTGCACAAATATTTTAGTTGTTAACTTCGATGTTGGTTGGGCATTTCAAACTTGTACTAAAAATACATGTAAAGACTATGCAAATCAACATCATTGTAGCATTTCCAAAGATGAGCAACAAGTGAAAAATTTGTGACCTAGAGTTGATTCTCGCATTGATTTTCTCTTGGTGTTTCCAATGTTGACCTTTAAGTGAAAAATTGGTGATGCAGCTCATGCTTAGTGTATAACAATGAGTCTCCGTACAAAAAATCTTGTTTCCTTCAACAAGGTGTGGGACGCCATACTATCATTTCTAATGCACAATCAATTTACAAGTATTTTGGTTTATTTCCTATAAAATTTAAGAAAATTCATCGTGAAAATAATATTTACAAAAGAAAATGTATACACTAAAACTAAGCCAAATTTTTTTTATAGATTTTTCCATGGTTTCCATTTTTTTTTTCTTTTTCTAACAAAATTTCTTTGAAAACATGCACATTAATTCATCAAATATGAATCTATCATAACTCCAAACTTGAGACTTCAATTAAATCCAAAAAGGGATTGAAAATAACAAGAAAAAAATATGCATGATTCAATTGATAATTTCAATTTTTCAATTCATTTTCTTTTTGTTTTCCTTGAATCCTTTTCCAAATGGATCGATAACATAACTTCAATTGTTTATAAGCATTAAGAACAAATAAGATAAATTGTTGGACAAAAATTATCAAGCTCTCTTTCTCACAGTACATATTAGTAATGTATGCGCATGTATTTGCACATTTTCTTCAAGAGTAATTAAATCTTACCATATGTTTGCAGAAGTTTTGAAATACTGAATCAATTTTCTTCAAGAGGTCTTTTATGGGTTGTAATGGGGCTAATGTTAAGGTGGATGAGAAAGTCATTTTAGGCTTCTTGTTTGAAAAAACTGAGTTTATCCGAATTTCTCCCAACAGTGATTTTCAATTAACCCCAAAATTCTAAAATGTCTCGTCAAGAACTCTTCTATGTAGGCTTCAAAACTCTTCACACGTGAAAAATCTTTGCTCACAAAATCAATTTATTCGTATAAAATGTTAGCAAACAACTTTGGTTTCAGTTGCTTTTATATACATACAAGGATTCAATAAATCAAAAGAACCACACAAAACATCCATTTTATTTCCCATTTCTCAGTCTCTTTTTCAATTTATTTTCCTAAGCTCATATCAAGACCTAAGAATTTGGAGGGAATGAAAGCTACCAATTAAGACTACCACAATCAATAGTTTAAATCAATCCAAATGAAATAGGAAGTGGGTGTGGGATTGTTTAAACGTAAAACACGGGTTTTAATTAGTTTTATTCCCCAATCATCTTGATCACTGTTGTGGTGAAAGCCAACCACAAGGTGAAGTTTCTCATATTTCCACTAAAACCATCACTTTCAAACGAATGAATGAATGCAAGCTAGAAGTTTGATCATTGATGTAAAACATAATCAATATAATATAGTTTGATCAATCATTCATCCTAGCTTTCTCTCTTCCATTCACTCTAGCTTAAGTTCATTCATTTCTTCCAGCCTTCATTATTTCTTGTTTGTATTCATTCATTCCTTGTTTGTTTCATGCATTCCTTCTTTCTTTCGTTCATTTATTCATTCATTCTGGAAAACATAATGAATGCATGCAAAACTTTGATTGTTTAAATATAAAAGTCAAGTTTTTATATTTATATACTAGTTTTATTCCAATTATGTTCAATTTTTTAGATGAGTACTAACATGAAAAAAAAATTATAATCAATTAACAGCTTAAGACATTACCTATTAGCTTACTAGTATAAATCTTTCGGTACGAAAAATTATAAAATCAATGAAACTTACAATATCATGTTAATGAAGGGCTTATTTGCAAACTTAATCATCCGACCATATTTTTAATCACTTGTTTAGTAAACATTTACAAAACATTTCGTTATAATTGAAATGCAAGGGATCGGGTTCCATGAAAGAGTAATTTATAATCTTAATTAGCCACGTATAGTACTAATTAAGAAAAAATTGACAACCAATTTCAGTCGCCCGAATAATAAAAAGCTTACATAAAAATACACACTAACAGTTGATTTTTCATTTGAAGATCATAGTTAATCATCTATTTGAAACCCTAAGTTTTTCAATGAGTAAAAAATTAAATATACAAGTGAGTCAGATTATTAGGCATTTTCGAATTTGAAATTGCACTAGACATCTGTAGCATGGCTCTCGTTCTTTTATAAAAAAAAATCAAAATTCGCCTTCACAATATCAGGACCTGAATTGATATTAAATCATAACCAAGTTTAAAAGGAATTTCATTGTATCACTGTGGCATGATAAATCTAGCTTACCTCAGTTTTGCATTTCGTGCTAACAATAAGAAACTAAATCACATTGAACATTTACTACTACTTTATTCGCATAATCAAATTTCTAAAGAAACTACCAGTTACATGGAATTCCACTGAATTTCTAGAAATACAATAAAGCAGAGCACTATCGTCTTTCAAGTTTTGCATTTTTGAGCAATGTAACAGCTAAAGTAGGATCCAAACAAAAACGGAATGCCTAGTTTCCAAACAACTTTTAAGTGCTAATAAGAAAAAATGTGTTAATAGACCACAATGAAAAGCAACATATATCCCCAAGCACATCAAGCTAGAACTCAGCCGGTACAGAATCTCGATAAATACATAAACAGAAATAGACATTAGATGTACAAGAATTATCTATGGCTTGCGAGGAGGTGGTGGTGGTGGTGGTGGTGAACTGCTGCTGCTGCTGTTACTACTGCCTCTTCCTCTCAAAGGCCTACAATTAGGAAATGAACTCACGTTAACCACGAACTGAAATAAACTACTATGAAGATACAATCGAATACAACCAATGATTTGTCCTTGAGGTATGTGCACTTGAAATAATCATCTAATGTCTAAAATCCTATTGCTGAAAAATATCAGACTGAGGAAGAGAAATTGATAAGATTTACCTAAAAGATTTACCAGTCACATCAAGCATATATGAGTATCGACTTAAGATAGCATCCATATGCCATTTGTGAAGCACTGATGCAAGGTGGCAAATTTTAAGGCATAAACACGGAGAAAAGAATAGTGTCTGACAGGAATTCAAACCATACCAGTTAATTTGATTCCATATTGTCTTGCATAACAACTTTCAACCTTTCAATGCAGTAGGCAGTGTTTTATTTATATGATATTTTTAAGTTTTTTTTTTTTTTTTTTTTTTAAGAACAAATCTTTCAAAATTTGTACTAAGAGAGTCAACAGTGGAAATTCTTAATGAAATTATTTTAATCTTGCTTTAGACTATAAATGATTGAATTAATTTGTAAGTTGAAAAAGAAGAAAAACATCTCAGCAATATAAAAAGAACAAGAACCAGTGCTCTTAAACAAATCTCGAATCTTGCCAGGAAAATCAAACAGTGAATGTTACAAAAAAAGAGACGGAATCAAAAGAAATATTTACCAGAACATTATATTATATACTGTATACATTACCTTCTTGGGCTCCGACTCTTTGATCTCCGGGATACCTGTCAAAGTGACAAAGGACTAAGCCATAGAATATTCCAAATTAAAAGAACATCGTCCATATAAATGAGAAAGAAGACGCATACCTTGCGTGGACTTGGTGAATCAGAGTAGGATGATGACCTTCCACGTCTAACTGGTGGTCTACCTCTGTCAAGAGAATAAAGTTTAAGGCTTTAAGCAGTGTTAAAATATTTTCAAATTACATCCAAGCATTCAAAAAAATAAATAACTAGAAGTCCACAAAGCTTCTAATGTATTTTCATATGCATACAGATGTTGGTTATAAGACATTCAAGAAAACTGAAAGTATTCTATGAAATAACATGTCTTTGGTTCTCCCTAATAAACATTATAGTTACTCTGAAATTTCTTCTTCTGCAGCTATTATTTAAGTAATAGTCAATTTTTAACTCATGCAAGTGTACACCCTTAATTACTAGCATTAAACCTCGTCTTAAATTTCATTAAATCTGCACATATATGATCATTTGAAAGGATCTGGATAACTACAAAATCCACCAGCTCCAAGCATTATTTTACATTCTCATAAGCATCTCACGGGGTTTTTTCCTTCTATCTAAATATTCTGTTACACAAGCAAAAATAAGACATACCATAGGGAACAAAAAAAAATATGCAGCTCGTTTTAGCAAACTGACTACTGAAACATAAGCATGCTAGAAAATTACCTGCGAGGTGAGAATGACCTTGAGCGTGAGCGTGCAGACCTACGTATTGGAGAGCGAGTACGTCTACGACCAATTGGAGACCTTCTAGGAGGACTACGTGGTCGTCTAGGTGGTGATCTGCAGGAAAATATTCATTTTTTAAAAGGGCAATCAACAGCATGTACAATCTATTGCAAAATGCAAAGTGATAATAAAGGGAAATAATCAGTAATAAAATTACCGGCGTCTGGGAGGAGGTGGAGGTGAACGTCTTCGACCTGGGCTTCCACGTATCCTTCTAGGTGACAGCCTACAAAGATTATATATAAATGAGTAGACTTGACTAAGGAAAATGTTAACCAGTGTGTGTGTGTGTGTGTGTGTGTGTGTGTGCAAAATTTGAAAGCCAACCTTGCAGGGGATCTAAGGCGTCTAGGTGGAGATGGAGAACGACCTCTTCCAGGAGACACAGGCCGCCTCCTAGGAGGTGTGTCTCCTCCACGACGATAAGGAGAGTCTAATCGGCGACGAACAGGAGAATCTGCACGACGGCGTGGAGAATCTGGTCGTCTTGGAGATCCAGCTCTTCTAGATACAGGAGATCTCCTCCGTGGTGAGGGAGGAGGTTTTCTACGAGGAGAATCTGGTATAATAGAACCAAAGTTCGGTAAACATAAAAAGCTACCAATATTATAAATACAAACAAAAAAATGCCCAACACCACATATATACATTCTCTTTTCCGCTTTGGTCCATCCTTGTCAACATCTGCACTAGCATTATCAGTCCTGGGGGTGTCTCTCTTTGGAGCAATAGCAGAAGCCTTTGGGGGTGGTGAAACTTTCTGCCTTGGAGGTAGAGTAAATCTTGCCTTGATGACATTGCCATCTATTTGGGCCTGCATTACATAAAAGCAAAGGCATAAATTTACAAATGTAGCAGCCAGCAAGCTTGATTATTGAAAATAGTCCTATTCAGTCACAGAAACCTACACCATCCATGTACAATAATGCCTTTTCAGCATCCCCTCTTGTCTTGAACTGCACATATCCATACCCTTTTGGAAGATTGACCTGGAAATGAGAAAAAAATGAAAATGTCATATCACATTAAATTCCTCTATATAGCTATGATGCCAAAGTAAATGCAAACTTACAGTTCGATCCATTGCCAACTCGACACTTATAACCTCACCAAAGTTACCTGAAAAGTTAATGCATAAACGAGGATTACTAAAAGGTCAACAAAAGCACATATGTGTACTTTGAAGTTATAAAGGTTACTAAGAGCTTTCTTTCAGGTCACTAAAATGTCTCTTTCCTTAATTAGGCAATAAGACATCAAGCCAATATGTCTCAATAGTTTTTTTTTTTTTTTTTTGATCGGCAAAAATATATATATATATATATATATATATAATATAAGAACTGAAGAAGAAGGTACAGATATGTAAAGCAAAAACCGTGAATTGCATCCAGAGCTAAGGCAACCTAATTCATAAAAGCATGAATTAAGTGGCCATAGCAAGGATGATAATGGAACCCCAAAAAATCAAACCCCCCCTAGGTTA